>JAXCGZ010012122.1:0-12500 GCA_037179515.1 Halocaridina rubra
TCTGGAGACAAATCTGCCAGTATGCTTACTCATAGATTTCTCTCATTTTCTGTCTCTTGAAGTTGTGTTTGTATGTCTGTCTCTCTATTTGTGAGTGTGTGTGTAAAGAGAGAGAGAGAGAGAGAGAGAGAGAGAGAGAGAGAGAGAGAGAGAGAGAGAGAGAGAGAGAGAGAGAGAACGCCCATTCACGGAACGCGCAACTTATATAGTTCGATCCTAACAATTGTCTTTGATAACAAGT
This sequence comes from Halocaridina rubra, assembly GCA_037179515.1. Classification (NCBI taxonomy): domain Eukaryota; kingdom Metazoa; phylum Arthropoda; class Malacostraca; order Decapoda; family Atyidae; genus Halocaridina; species Halocaridina rubra. Next base: position 242 of record JAXCGZ010012122.1, read on the forward strand.
GCATGATGACTCATGTCCTCCAAATTCACCAAGTGCCTGACCACCCCATATTTATCATCCGCAGTATCACACATTTAATATTTGTATATTTTAATTCATAATTTTGTAAGTGTATTAAGAGTAAATACTGTTTTCTATTGATTAAATGGAGTATATTTTATTAATCTGGCAGTTTTATTTACAAGCACGTGTAACCTCTGCGTACGTCGTTGCTGAAAAAAGTAAATTAAAAAGTAATTATGTTGTTCGCCCCAGTGACCATCAATTGGACATCCATATAGGCATAGTCATACTCATTATCCCAGTTTAGATATCAAAAGCACAAATACCGTAAATATGTGTCAAATTGTTATATTTACAAATGAATATACCAAGCTATATTATAAATCCGTTTATCACTAATGATAATAATAATAATAATAATAATAATAATAATAATGTGTGTGTGTGTGTGTGTTAATCAGCTGGGGATTGTGGTCCTGGTATGGGGCGGGGTTGTGTTGTATTTGGCGAGGAGAGGACGGAGATGACGTCACATAGTTCTGACAACAAGAGTGTTGTAAACATGGCGATATCCCAGGTGGGTTGATCCGTTTTATTTCCACTCATTATTGTGTAGATTTTGCTTTGTTGTCCAATTGAAATCATCTGAGCGAACGGATGATTATAGCAATGAATTTTGATGGTACTCCTATGGGCTGAGAGCCCATTGAAGTGGGTGGAGAGAAGTTTCATGAATTCGTTTCCTATTCTTGTCATTCTTGAGTTCATGAAAATATTGAGCTTTCACTTTACTTACTGTTAGCTTTGGTGTCATACCTGGAAAACTTTTCTTACTTTGTGTACGAAGTTATGGATTTCCGAACGTGTTCTAATTTATTTCAAGGATAAAGAAATTTTAGGAAAAACCACAAAGTCAGAAATTGGGAGGGGGTAGACGGAAGTTTATATATATATATATATATATATATATATATATATATATATATATATATATATATATATATATATATGAACACTTACAGTTTACCGGGCCATACCAATGTTCAAAACCTACCAATAGATGGCGATAGGCTCTGACTAGAGAACTGGCGGATGAACACACAACAAAAATTGGTGACAATAGGCATACGAAACAATTTTTTACTATCCTAACTAAAAATACTTAACTAACCTCTTAGCCAGGGCTTTGCCCCCCCTGGGAGCCCCCATCTTACTATCCTAACTAAAAATTCTTACCTAACCTTCAGTCAAACTACTTACCTGAGTGGAGGGATGAGGTCGTTGAGCAGCATGGCCCGCTAAACTGTCTACTACCCTATATATATATATATATATATATATATATATATATATATATATATATATATATATATATATATATATATATATATATATATATGTTAGATTTGTTTCGTGCACCCTATAAAATTTTGGACTATTTTATTCTTTATGATAGATTTTGATATTGTTTTGAAGTAAACTGATAAGTATTTTCTTCAAAATTCACAATGTCCAGGGTTATGGCCACACCAGACACGACGAGCGGGGAGGGATGACGCGTCATGATGAAACTCATTAAATTATATGTGGGTGGCTACACTGGATGAGTGGGGAGGTTTTTCGCTCCGCTTACCCTCCTCACTTGACGCTACGCGATGCAGCATGTTCCAAACTGACACGCACTGCCTAGCGACATCCCTAGGTATTTTCATCGTGTCGACTGAACAAATTATTGGAGACATTGACACTTCCTTTTTGGACAGGCATCGCGATGACGCTGGTCTCGCCGCTCATCGCTCCACACTACCTCCCCGCTCGTCGTGTCTGGTGTGGTCGCAGCCTTAGGTCCATAATTGATGAGTGGCAGTTGGTGCATAAGTAACCTAATCTAATTTTACCTGACCAATCCAACCTAAGCTAACCCACCTAACTTCAAATTTGAAACCTTACATACCTTAGAAAGGCGAATTTGGGTGTTTATACATCAGCGTTGCACATTTCAGTAAGTGGTGGCAACTGATTTCTTGGATAGGCTATGGAAGGGATACATAAAACGAATCTTTATATATATATATATATATATATATATATATATATATATATATATATATATATATATATATATATATATATATATATATATATATATATATATATATATATATATATATATATATATATATATATATATATATATATATATATATGGTAAGGAAGCCCATTTAGTGCTGTATGCTAACAGTTTGTGTTTATATATATATATATATATATATATATATATATATATATATATATATATATATATATAAAAGTGTGTGTGTGTCTTCTTTCTGTACACGTATTTAAAATAAGCAAAATTAGAATAGCGCGTGTCATCAATAATAAAAAAAAATTCAAATTACAAGAATGACGCTGGAAAAATCATAGGAATTATTACTAATTACCTATTTATTCTTCATCAGAAACATCAATATCAGCGTGATTTACACTATTTAGAGGGAAAAACATTTTCGTGTTTTGTAAATCTGGGCCACAAGCTTTAGCTGGAATGAACAAAATCTGTAAATTCTATTAATTATGCTAAAAGTGACTGAATGCCTTATGCTAGTACTGTTTTAAGGCTCATATTTTAATTATTTCATTTATCATAACAAAATATTTAGTTTATGCATTTATTTATTTAGTCATAAATAATTAATATATAATCTGTAAATTCAGTTAATTATGCTAAAAACGATTATATACCTTATGCTAATCCTCTTTTAAGGCCCAATTTTTAATTATTTCATTTATTATAACAAAAGACTTAGTGATCATTTATTTATATATTTATTTATTATTTGCTTATTTATATGATGGGAAATAATAGATTTTAAGAATAAATATTCGGATACTTTTATATGGTTGCTGAAATTAGTTCAAAGTTATAGTGGTGTTAGAACTTGATCAGGTTAGGTTTTCATGTAAATTCTGTTATTGGCTAAGAAATAATGTGGAAAATTTGAATTTTCTGGGTACCCAGCAACATTGCAATGTAGTGTACATAATACCATTATATACACTAGCAGTGCATATGGGCGCAACCTGCCTAAAAATTAGGAAATAATATAACTAATACATTCCCAACCACGACCACAGGTCAGCTCTCCCACTCCCGCCTCCCCTGCTCCTCCCTCTCTTACCCTTAAATCAACTGCTCACCGCCACCACACACCTGTCCCAGCATGCTTGTTGTCCTCCTTATATAGAGTGAGTTAATTTGGTTATTTTTTTTGTTTATCTATATCTTTAATTTTTGTTTATTTTTAGCTTACATACATGTTTCAGCTTGCTTATGTACGTATAAGATATGTTTAACTAGCTTATTTCTTTGCTATAGTGTGGTTATACATGCTTGTGGAACGTAGCCATGCCTATTAACATTTCTTCTTATGAAAATATATAATTTAACTTATGCGAATTTTGAATCACATCTACCATCTGTGAACCTATCCTCGTGTAAAATAAGGAGAGACTATATATGTACAGAAGCTTCCCTACTTACGAACAACGGACTTATAAACGTTCACAGATACGAACAAAAACCTACCCATTATCTACTCATGTACAGTATGTATAAGTGTACTTTACTGTATTGCTGCAATATTTTTACAGTATTAAAATTCATTAAAACTGTATACAGGGGTCCCCCGTGGAACATCGTTTTGTATAACTTCGTTTCGATTTATATTGGAGGCCAATAAATAATTACTAAATTATTAAGATATTAATTATTCGACCTACTGGCTGGTGCGGTAAATTCAAACAGTGTGAGCGCGTGAGATGAATGCAAAGCTAGCAGCACAGATGTATTCATATTTATCAAGTTAATGGCTTTATTTATTTATATTATTGTACTTATGGTTATATTAAAGGATTATATTGAATTTAATAAAAAATCAAGCACATAATTATAAATAGGATTTTATTCAAAATACACACGAATACACAGCTAGCAGCATAGCTGTATTCGTATTTGTCAAGTTAAGGGTTTTATTTATTTATTTGTTTATATATTTGGTTATATTGAAGGATTATATTGAATTTAAGAAAAAAATAAACGCCCGTAAATACAATTTTATTTGAAATACATACGAATACACAGCTGGTTCCACAGCTGTATTCATATTTTCAAGTTAATGGCTTTATTTATTTATTTGGTCACATTGAAGGATTATATCGAATTTAAAAAAAATATTCCAAACTCATTGTTGTAAATACAATTTCATTCGAACTAGTTTGTTGAGCGTCGTGTAAAAATCCTGCGTCACGCGGCATTTGAAAAAGAAGAAGAACCATAGCTTCTTTTTCTTGGTTAGCATCGTATAAGAATACGTCACGCGTCATTAGAAGATGAAGAATAACTACAGCTCAGTTTACTCTCACCAGCCATATTGTGCCTCGTTTTCATCTGCTTTCTCTTTCGTTTCACTCGTTACTGACATTACTATGTATTCCAAGCGTAGTGGTGATACTTATGATGGCAGTGGGACTAAGAAAAGAAAAGCTGTCACCTTGGAAATTAAAGTTGATATAATAAAACACTCAAAAAAGGGAGTGAAAGTGAAGAGTTTGTGGCCATAAGTGGTTGGTTTAATTGTTTTAAGAGTTGTGCTAATTTGCATAACCTAAAGGTGCAAGGTGAAGTTGCTAACTAGTGGTGATGAGAAAGCAGCCAAAGAGTTCCCAGTGTAATAGCAGAAATAATTAGGGAGGGGGATTACCACCCCTTGCAGTGTGCAAACCGACCACGTGAGTAAAGGTAAGACATATTGTACTGTACAGTTTTGTATTACCGTAGTGTACTTTAATATTTTTCTATTTAGTATGCTGTACATGTAATGTAGTTTTACTATATCTTACAATGAGAACTTAGATTATGTCTATAGATTATGTACTGTATGTTCATTTGCCTCTCCAGACTCACCTGCTCGTCTCCTCAGACCTAAGTTTAAATTATAGGTGTGTTCCGACTCAAGTCAAAATCCACTTTAAGTCAGCAGTCAGTAATGGAACTCTGACATAAAGTGGGGAACCCCAGTTCTTTGTTTTATGTAGTAGTTAGAAAGGATCAGAGAGGAGGGTAATTATTTCACAAGGTTACAGGACCCATTATTCCAGATATCCTTGTTGAGAGTGATAGAATCTTCTCCCAAAGAGTTAATAGCACTCTTCTCCAGAATTGTTTTCAACAGTGAAGTATCTTTGCCTTGGAATATGAGCTTTCCAATGTCAGTCTTCATTATCAGCTTATGAAATATGAAACATTGCTTGATGAAGGACAGCTTTTTCCAGAAAAGTGTCTTCAGCAAAGATTGTTTTGTACTTGCTCTGCCTTGGTTCTTTTCCAATGTATGATAATAACTAAATGTTAGTGAAGAAAGCTCTGGATATTTTATATTTTGGTGAAGCATCAGTGTGGCACACCAAGTACAAAACAATCTTTGCTGAAAACACATTTCTGGAAAAGTGTCTTTAGCTTGTATTTCAAGGCAAAAGGTACTTTATTGTTGAGGACATTTACGGAGAGGAGTAATAACTCTTTGGGAGAGGACTCTCTCTATCCCTCTCTTCAATAGGGATATCTCAAACAATGGGTCTTGTGAGACAAGGCCTCTTGGCGAGTGTTTCCCGGCCTGAGCAGCGGGGGGAGGGATGCGACTTGCCAACTCCTCAGAGCAGCGATCGAAGTGTAACGTTAGAGAAAGAGGATCTGGATTAGAAGTAAGAGAAGGGTTATGAAGGAGTCTTCTTGCCTTAGATTCAAGGAAGTATATGAAGAAGCATCTCAGATGTGCGAGCATTATTCTATGTAGGGATGGATACGACGTTTGTAGATTTTAAGTAACTGAAAAGGTGAAAAGAAATGACAAAAACGAAAAAGAACGCTCAATTTTTTAGATGCAGATTTAGAAATTTTGACTATGAGACTCCTCCAAGACAAGTCAGGACCTATCTGGATTTCTAATATGTCAATAGAAGAAAGAAGGTAAATTTTGTTAGTTTCAAAGACTATAGGGCTGTCAGGAGGATAAAAAGATAGCCAGAAACTGTTTCACAGGCATTAATTTTAACCAAAATTTGGGTGCCCCACTCAGATACTCTGTAAATTGGAGTTGAGAGTTGAAGAGTGATACAAGACTGATTACAAATAGCAGAGGAAGGTTTTGATGAGAAGGCAGGGGAAAAATAAAGGGTAGAATTATTGCCCAAGGTGTGGAGAAGAGAGGAGGGTAGGGACTGGAGAAGATTATTAATGAAAAAAAGGAACAGATTAGGTGAAAGAACAGAGCCCTGTTGAACACTACTGGTAACTGGGAATGAGCTAGATGTTGTGCTGTCAACAACCATAGATATAATACGGTCAGGAAAAACTAGCAATCTGACTACAGAGAGAGAGGGGTAAGGCCGTAAGCAGGCCATAAGTCAACAGAACCTTGTACCACACCCTGTTAAAAGCCTTAGAGATATCAAAAATCATAACAAAGGAAGATGATCATGCATGAGTAAGATAGGACAGGAGATCACGAGAGGATCTTGCCTTGTGGAAGCCGTACTGTTGTTAAAAAATAAAGGAGCTAGATTTAAGATTTTTCAAGAAGTGAGAAGTGAACAAAGTTTTGAATACTTTACTGTAACAGAGGTTAGGGCACTAGGTCGGTAATTAGAAGGAATAGTGTGGTCACCCTTCTTAGGAACAGAAGGCACAATAAAATTCAAAATAGGCATATATTTTCAGTCTCAAAATTAGTGGTATACAGAGACCTTAGCACTAGTTGTCTAAAAATCAAAATCAAGCAAATATAGAACATTACCAGAACATCAAAATTACTTTGAATTACACATTACAACGAGTAACGATTTTAGATTGTCAAATGACAGATTATGTTTCCGAATGCTGAGGAGTGCTTAAGTAAGGAGAATGATCTCTCAACATCTACTGAAGTAATTGGTGTATACTGAAAACATGCATCAATATCTGGACTCATATCCACTACATCTGCATCGCTCTTACCCTCAAGAACCTTTGCTATATATCTTATTTGAACTAAATCTGCTTAGGCCAACATTACTTTTGAACACTTTTGTTTAACCATCTTCCCATTGCCACCTGGGACTTGATCAATTTCCTCAGTTATTTCCATAAATATCTGCAAAGCATTTACCATAGTCAAATTTTGTCGTTCCAATGCAACTATTGCTTTTGGTATATTTGAAAAAGAAGCAGTAATGAATGAGAGATCATCTTGCATTGACTGTTTTTGCATGAGAGATTTTACTAGTTGAATAGATGATGCATCATCCTCATCCAGACTATCAACAATGTCTTTAACTATATTGAAATTGTTGCAGTAGTATAGAGCTGTTGATACCCAAGTTCCCTATCTTGTCAGTACTGGTTGTGGAGGCAGCAAAAGCTCTGGAGACATTTCCTTGAAGATTTGAGCTCCTGTCGGAGCTTTGAGAAAAATCCTCTTTCCATTAGAAATCATTCAGTCTACATCAGGGAACAATTTATGTTGTTTGGCATGCACCAAACACGTAACATGCAACATTTCGGAAACAACACTTTTAAAGCTCCTGCTGCGTTCTTCATATAGGGAGCAGCATTGGTCACAAATAGCAAAACCTTACTGGGATTTACTCCTGGCCAAAACAACGAAAGAGTATTTGTAAACAACTGTGCGATAGCTGAACTGTTTGCCTTGTGAAAAACTTCTTATGTTAATAAGAAACTTGTTCCTATTATCATATTTGCAACATATCTTCCAACATGATCAGTCATCTCATCAACTGATACACAGATGTGTTTTTCTTTTACTTCGTCTCAAATATTTTGCATAACTATCAAGTAAATGTCTTCTACATATCTTTTGCGCAATGAAGATTCAATTGGGATATTTACTTTTGTGTACTATTTTAGAAATTCCCTGAGAGACTGATTTTCTAATTTCCATAATGGATTCCCTGCGTCAATAAAGGCTTTGCACAAATCCAGTGAAAATTGCGACTTTCAACTGGACCCGGCAACAAAATATGTCAGTAGACAGGGTTGTTCTTGTTTACACTTACTTTCGTTTATTGCACTTTTGTGCTTAGCTGTCTGTATATGTTGGATAACAAAATAAAGTTTTTCCGAATTAACAGCTTTTTTGCATTATTTGCAAAACAACACAGAACCATCAGAAGTAAACACATTATTTCCAAAGTCCTTGATCCAATCGTTAAGTTTCTTAGAAGATGTGGCAGTAACTTAGGCATTATCAGTGACACTCAGTTACAAGTGTACTGCTGAACTATGTGTGGAAATGGAGGAGTGCCCAGAAATAGGCAGTTTAAGCAATTATTCCTTGAATAGGCATTTTACCTGGATACATGCTCAAATAGGCTAAAATAGCCATTTATGGCATTTTGCCAAAAGTTCATGTCTCTACTTATTAGTCTTTAGAAGTGAAGAAAGAATAAGGAGGGCATTGGGCTAGAGAGTGGTAAAGTACATGAAAAAGGTGTGATTGAATCGTTTACGGAAGAGTTGGCAGAAAAATTTGAGAATCAAAGAGAGTGGCTTTGTCATTGGGAAAGCAAGCTATTGAACCATCAGGACGAATGAGAGTTGGAAAGCTTGTGTTACATAAGTTATTAGAAAGGTTTTGGGTTAATGGCCTGAAGCATTCATCAGTGGCTGAGGCGTAAGGTCATCAACTTAAAAACGAAGCTTTATTCTTTCGAATCTAAACAGTGCAGCGATTCCGAGCTGTAATAAAGTAAAGCGAGTTGCATCAAAAGAAGAGGCGTTTTATGACTGGAGGACGAAGAGGTTCCTTTGAGGAGGGGATGAACACCTCCATTTTCAAGTTTATGATCTTGGGAACCCATAGAGCTACCTTATCAGTTCTGCAAGTTGGAAAGCAGTAGTCATCCCATGGGAAGCCAAAGAGAAAGATATGCAAATCATAACGCTGGATGCGCTCGAAGTGCCAATAGTTCTGCTGAGTAGGAGGAATTGATGGGGTAGGAGCAAATATTGAAGAAATTGAGATCAAAGAGTGGTCATTATTTACCAAGAGTGGAAAGTGCAGATTTTGAGTAGTTTGAAGGATTAGAAGTAAAGAATAGGTCAGAGGTGTTAGCTGCATGGTCGTGCCAATTGGGAACACAAGATGTTTGATAATCTATTCCAGATCGTGAATAACAGAAAAAGCAAGGGCCTCACTTCCTCCCACATCTGTATGAGAAAAATGAAGCCACTTACTGTGGTGTAATTGAACATTGAAGTCTCCAATATAGCAACTTCAGCAAGTGAGTGAGAAGATAGCAAGGACTCTTGACAAGAGGACAGATATTCAAAGGAGGACACAAAGTCAGTGGAATTAGAAAAGCAGTAGCAGAAGCAAAGAAATATAGTGGTAGTGGAGAGATATATCTTCAGTCAGAGAACATCAAAGTCAGAAGATTAAAGGTCCATGAGCCTTGCAATAGGAGTGTCAGAGTGGAGAAGCAATATCTGAAAGGTTGCTTAAGTTTTGAATGTGTGTTTCGGGGAGAGGATGATCTGGATTTTCTAGAGGAGTGCATATGTTTCCCCATTATATAAAGGGAATGGGGATAAGTATCAAAGTAGTAGTTTATAGGAAGTAGATTTATAAGTGTGGTTGGTATGAATTGTTTTATGCAGGTAGTTAGAATATAAGTATATAAATCATAGATTGTACACACAAATATCCCAACATTCACTTAGGATAGCACTAAAAGTTTTATTAAACTTATTTCCATCGTGGAAGGCCATATGGGAGTGTAGATTCAGAGATTGAGGTTGGGAACTTCGGATTCAAATGGGGAACAGACTGTGTGGATCAAATGTGTGTGGTAAGACAGTTGTGTGAAAAATACCAAGAGAAAGTTTAGGATATTTTTTGTGTATTCATGTTCATTGAGAAAGCATATGATAGGACCTGTAGAGAAGTGGATGAGGAGTGTGTTAAGAATGAAAGTAGCTGTTCATGGTGATAAGTTTGGTACATTTATTAATGCGCTGTAGATATTTAGTTTCAGGGAGTTTGTTACTTGATCAGACCTCTGTTTTTATTCTTTTTTTATGCTTTGATATGCCAACATGCAATCAATGCCCATATCATATGTGTTCAAATAATTTGTTTAATAATGTATAGTACTGTATTGTACTTTGTATCATGTTAATGTGGATTACCCTAATTATCTATTGCCATTGTTTTTAATCATGTTATGGCCAGTGTCCATGTATGATCTACTTTACATGGAGAAGATAGTGAATTATCTGAGTTATTGTTTGATATGTTATTTGACCACAATGTTTAGATTTTATTGAAACAACAACTAGTTTGTAGGATCTTATTTGCTTATGGAAGATTTGAATATATATTATTTTACTATTAGTGATTAAGACATATGCACTGTATATATATATATATATATATATATATATATATATATATATATATATATATATGTATGTATGTATGTATGTATGTATGTATGTATGTATGTATGTATGTATGTATGTATGTATGTATGTATGTATGTATGTATGTATGTATGTATGTATGTATGTATGTATGTATGTATGTATGTATGTATGTATGTATGTATGTATGTATGTATGTATGTATGTATGTATGTATGTATGTATGTATGTATGTATGTATGTATGTATGTATGTATGTATGTATGTATGTATGTATGTATGTATGTATGTATGTATGTATGTATGTATGTATGTATATATATATATATATATATATATATATATATATATATATATATATATATACATACACACAGTGTTGCCTCACTTATCGCAGTAGTTCGGTTCTGGGACCCGGCACGAACCCGGAAATCCGTGGTGTAGAGATCTGCCTATATGTACATAGATATTGTAATGTATTTTTACGTTTACACTGTATAAACCCTCCCAGTACTGTTAAAAAAACACCCTTTACATTATAAATAACACCAAGCAACGTAATTTTTTTATGAAAGTGATAGGAAAACTTACCATGAATGAGGTGATGATGACTTGACATTAATAGGTTCCATATTTTACAATAATTTTTACGTTTACCTAAAATAGCGGCTGACATCCACAAACTTTTTTCCTTCTTTCAACATATCTAAGAGTTTCACTTTATCTACAATGGTTAACATTTTCCTTTGCCGCTTAGGCTCACTACAAGAAGCCCTAGAAGATGAAGGATGCTTGGGAGGCATTGCAAAGGTTAAAATATACGAGTAAAAAAATCACAAGCAAAACATATTAATAATAATAAGCACAACATGAATGGCGCACACGAGTGAGGCGTGACAATGGAAGATGGTGGAAGCCTTTGTCCGAAACGCTGATAGCGGTATCGTATTTTACATGTTGCAATACTGTTAGTATTTATGTTTTTTACTATTTTTTACTGTTATGTTATTCTTAGGCTAAGAAATACGTTTTTTCTATCAATAAAATCATGAAACTACTGGAAATATAAATATATATGCTAGCTCATGTAGCTTCGACCCCAATACATTGTACGCTATCGAACACAAGCAAAACGTGAGTTAGACTGAACGAGTCTTTGTCCAAAACGCTGATAGCGGTATCGTATTTTACATGTTGCAATACTGTTAGTATTTATGTTTTTTACTATTTTTTACTGTTTTATCATTCTTAGGCTAATAAATACGTTTTTTTTTATCAATAAAATCATGAAACTACTGGAAATATAAATATATATGCTAGCTCACGTAGCTGCGACCCCAATACATTGTACGCTATCGAACACTCTTTCGAATGATGCAATACTGTGAGTTATGCTGTACGTACATATATCATTCAGTTATTAGTACAATGTATATTAATTCAAAATTCATCTACTTATTTGATGATTGTACAAAATCTATTGTATTTATTCACTGTAATTTGGACCAAATATTCCTTTTGTAAAGATTATACTGTACTTTTCAAAAGAGGTGGTCAATAAACGTATCTATCTATCTATCTACATTTATGTTTTTTACTATTTTTTATTGTTTTATTATTCGTAGGCTGGGAAATAATTTTTTTTTATCAATTAGATAATGAAATATGTTTTTTTCAATAAAAAAAAATGAAAATATTAAGAATTTTTTTTTAATATTTTAATATTTTTGCATGTACCCATGAAATAACATAATAATTTATCCAAAAAAAACCGCA
>JAXCGZ010012122.1:17500-40466 GCA_037179515.1 Halocaridina rubra
TTCTTTTTCAAGTACGGAATCCAAAAGGGGGCTGCATAATAAAGTTTTGGCCTCAAATAGGTTACATAAATATTTCTGAACATTGCCTTGTCCATGTGCTGGAAAGCTACCCTTACATTTGCTAAAATAGCTTATGCTGCTCTGTGTGTGTGTGTGTATGTGCGTGTGTGATTACCTAATTGTGTTTACGGGAAAGAGCCCAAAGCTCGTATCTTCCCGTCTCCTGATCGGTTCCATTTTATACTTAGTGATACTTATCATACCTGTCCTTAAAACTATGGATTGAGATAGCATTAACTACCTCCTCGCTTAGCCAATTCCAATTATCAACTACTCTTACACTGAAAAAGTATTTCCTTACATCCTGCAAAGAAGTTTTCTTACCAAGCTTCAAACTATGACCTCTAGTTCTAGAGCATGCCATATCAAAATATCGATCCCTATCCACTCTATCATAACCATGAAGGAATTTAAAGACTGTCACCATATCCCCCCTCACTCTTCTAGCTTCGAGTGATGGTAAGTCTAAGTCCCTCAGCCTCTCATCATAACTGAGATTGCGTATTTCTGGCACCAGTTTCGTGGCATGTCTTTGAACTTTTTCAAGCTTAGCTATGTGCTTTTTCAAGTGCAGATTCCAAAAGGGGGCTGCATATTCGAGTTTTGGCCTCACATAGGTTACATAAATATTTCTGAACATTTCCTTGTCCATGTGCCTGAAGGCTACCCTTACATTAGATAAGAATGCATATGCTGCCCTTACTATGCCATTTATATGTATTTCTGGAGACAAATCTGCCAGTATGTTTACTCCTAGATCTCTCTCATTTTCTGTCTCTTGAAGTTGTACTCCAGCCACCAAGTAGTCAAGCTTGGGCCTTCTTGCACTTGTACCCATTCTCATTACCTTACATTTTGAAGTATTGAATTTCATTAGTCACTTTTCTGACCACTTATGCAGATTATTTAGATCCTCCTGAAGTTCTCTACCATTGTTCTCGTTTTTTACTTTCTTCACAATCTTTGCATCATCTGCAAACATATTCATGAATGAATTTACAGACTCTGGTAGGTCATTTACATATACAAGGAACAAAAGTGGCCCTAAAACTGAACCCTGTGGAACTCCACTACTAACTCTTCTCCATTCAGACACTGAGTGTCTTACTCTAACCCTCTGTTCTCTTCCTTCTAAGTAAGTTTTTATCCATTCCAAAACATTTCCACCTATTCTAGCCATTGATTGCAGCTTCCTAATAAGTCTCCCATGTGGAACAGTGTCAAACGCTTTCTGGAAGTCTAGGAATATGCAATCTGCCCAGCCCTCTCTTTCCTGTAAGATTTGGCTTACCTCATCATAAAATTCTAATAAGTTTGTTACTGTTGATCTACCTTCTCTGAAGCCATGTTGCCTCACTGACAAAAAGTTGAAGGATTGCAAGTGAAGAGAGATATGTTTCCTTAGTAGTTTCTCCATAACTTTGCAAACTATGCTGGTCAAGGAAACTGGTCTGTAGTTCAGAGCCGTATCCTTCCTTCCCTTTTTGAAGATAGGTATCACATTTGCTTGTTTCCAGCATCTTGGAATCTCCCCCGACTCCAGTGACTCCTTAAATATGATACTTAGTACCACTGATATTGTGTTTGCGCATTTTTTAAGCACATGAGGGGATATGTCATCAGGACCTGTAGCTTTATGAACATCTAAATCCATCAGCGCTTTGCATACCTCTGTGGCTGTAAGGTTGATGTTCTCTAATACCGGCCCTTGAGCTTCTATCACTGCAATCTGAGGGGGTGGGGTATTTTCTACTGTAAATACTGACTGAAACTCCTTGTTCAATTCTTTGCAGATCTCTTCATCCGTCTCAGTGATGCTTCCACGCTCCAGCCTGCTGGCGTCGTGGTAACGCGCGGCCGCTCCGGGTCGAAAGACGGCCCCGTCCGCCGGGTTGCGTTTCTGGCGGACTGCGGGGTGGCTCACGTGGGGGGTGGGGCTTGTCCGGCTGCGTCCCGTGGATAAAGCCTGCCCTCGCCCGAAAAGCGTGGGCTGGGATTTTCTTTAGCCTTCCTGGTGATGTCCCTCTCATAGTCTGTCTCTGCCTCTCTCCTTTTACTTAAGTAGTCATTTCTTGCTCTTTTGTAGGTTTGCCAGGCATTTATGTTTTTTCTCCTCCTATACCTTTTCCAGCATTTGTCTCTCCACTCCTTAGCTCTTTTACACCCATTATCGAACCATTTCTCTCTGGCATGAATTACACCTACTTTGGTGACAGGTATGCAGCAATCTACTATCTTCCCATATTTCTCACAAAAGATGTCATACATTTCTTGTACAGATTTGTTGTAAAATAAGGTTCTCCAGTCAATAACTGCAAAAAGCTCATTCATTTTGATGTAATCTCCTCTCCTATAGTTCCTCCTCATGTCCTCAGTGCCTCTACTCTCAGGAAGAATATCTTCAATGTTATACTCCATCAACAGCACACAGTGGTCACTCTTTCCAATTGGTGGTTCATACTCAATTTTTTCAATATCCAACACATTATCTGTGAACACTAGATCAAGTAGTGATGGCTCATCCCCACCCCTGGCCCTTGTTGGTTCCATTACATGTTGGTGTAGGAAATTCCCTTGTACGCAATCTAGGAATTTTGCCCCGAATGAGTCCTCACCACTGTGTGGGTCAAGATTTATCCAATCTATCTCTTTATGGATTAAAGTCTCCCATAATCAAAATCCTACATTTTTTTTCCCATGCCATGTTAACAACTGAGTTTATGACTTCAATAATACCTATATGACTTTCCTCATAAACTTCAAGCCTATTTTGGTTCCTTGGTGGGTTATATACAACAGTTATTATAATGCTCTCTGACCCAGTATTTATGTGAGCAACAAGAAATTCCTTGAACTCACTTTCTATAGCCAAGTTTATTTCTTCGACTTGAATCCTTTCACTTATGAGCAGTGCTATCCCTCCACCAGTCCTCTCAGATCTTTCAACCCTTAGTATTCTGAAGCCCTTAGGAAAAACTGTGACACTGTTTATGTCCTCACTCAACTTAGTCTCTGTAATTGCTACTATATCTGCCTTACTGTTGTGAATCCTATCTTTTAATTCTACTGCCTTACCAGCTAATCCATCAGCATTTGTGTATAACAATCTTAATGAGGCCCCATCCCCTGATCTTCTGTCATTATCTTTTTTATCTCCCCTTTGTCTGGAAGAACTCTGTAATGAAAATTTTTCTTCTCTTCTTCATTTCTTTCATCATTTAACCTTCTTGCCTCTTGCAACATGTTTTTGATCTTTCCCATCTCTTCCTGTGTTCTGTATTGTCTAATGAACACTTCTTTGAATTCTTGAAGGTCTTTTAGACTTTTTTTTCTCAACAATATTTCCCTACATGTTTCCCCTCTCTCAAAGGTTACTTTTGTTGGTCTCGGCTTTCCTTCCCTCGAATATTTACCTAGTTGGTGTATGTTTACAATATCCTCAGGACCATATACTACTCCAAGCTTTCTTATCGGGTCTACAACCCTAGCTTTATTTTCTTCAAGTCTCCCCTGCCATGTTGGCTCCTGCGTGTGTGTGTGTGTGTGTGTGTGTGTGTGTGTGTGTGTGTGTGTGTGTGTGTGTGTGTGTGTGTGATTACCTAATTGTGTTTACGGGAAAGAGCCCAAAGCTCGTATCTTCCCGTCTCCTGATCGGTTCCATTTTAGACTTAGTGATACTTATCGTACCTGTCCTTAAAACTATGGATTGAGATAGCATTAACTACCTCCTCGCTTAGCCAATTCCAATTATCAACTACTCTTACACTGAAAAAGTATTTCCTTACATCCTGCAAAGAAGTTTTCTTACGAAGCTTCAAACTATGACCTTTAGTTCTAGAGCCAGCCATATCGAAATATCGATCCCTATCCACTCTATCATAACCATGAAGGAATTTAAAGACTGTCACCATATCCCCCCTTACTCTTCTAGCTTCGAGTGATGGCAAGTCTAATTCCCTCAGCCTCTCATCATAACTGAGATTGCGTATTTCTGGCACCAGTTTCGTGGCATGTCTTTGAACTTTTTCAAGCTTAGCTATGTGCTTTTTCAAGTGCGGATTCCAAAAGGGGGCTGCATATTCGAGTTTTGGCCTCACATAGGTTACATAAATATTTCTGAACATTTCCTTGTCCATGTGCCTGAAGGCTACCCTTACATTTGATAAGAATGCATATGCTGCCCTTACTACGCCATTTATATGTATTTCTGGAGACAAATCTGCCAGTATGTTTACTCCTAGATGTCTCTCATTTTCTGTCTCTTGAAGTTGTACTCCAGCCACCGAGTAGTCAAGCTTGGGCCTTCTTGCACTTGTACCCATTCTCATTACCTTACATTTTGAGGTATTGAATTTCATTAGCCACTTTTCTGACCACTCATGCAGATTATTTAGATCCTCCTGAAGTTCTCTACCATTGTTCTCGTTTTTTACTTTCTTCACAATCTTTGCATCATCTGCAAACATATTCATGAATGAATTTACACACACTGGTAGGTCATTTACATATACAAGGAACAAAAGTGGCCCTAAAACTGAGCCCTGTGGAACTCCACTACTAACTCTTCTCCATTCAGACACTGAGTGTCTTACTCTAACCCTCTGTTCCCTTCCTTCTAAGTAAGTTTTTATCCATTCCAAGACATTTCCACCTATTCTAGCCATTGATTGCAGCTTCCTAATAAGTCTCCCATGTGGAACAGTGTCAAACGCTTTCTGGAAGTCTAGGAATATGCAATCTGCCCAGCCCTCTCTTTCCTGTAAGATTTGGCTTACCTCATCATAAAATTCTAATAAGTTTGTTACTGTTGATCTTCCTTCTCTGAAGCCATGTTGCCTCACTGACAAAAGTTGAAGGATTGCAAGTGAAGAGAGATATGTTTCCTTAGTAGTTTCTCCATAACTTTGCAAACTATGCTGGTCAAGGAAACTGGTCTATAGTTCAGAGCCGTATCCCTCCTTCCCTTTTTGAAGATAGGTATCACATTTGCTTGTTTCCAGCATCTTGGAAACTCCCCCGACTCCAGTGACTCCTTAAATATGATACTTAGTGCCACTGATATTGTTTGCGCATTTTTTAAGCACATGAGGGGATATGTCATCAGGACCTGTAGCTTTATGAACATCTAAATCCATCAGCGCTTTGCATACCTCTGTGGCTGTAAGGTTGATGTTCTCTAATACCGGCCCTTGAGCTTCTATCACTGCAATCTGAGGGGGTGGGGTATTTTCTACTGTAAATACTGACTGAAACTCCTTGTTCAATTCTTTGCAGATCTCTTCGTCCGTCTCAGTGATGCTTCCATCCGCTCTCTTTAGCCTTAAAACCTGTTCTTTTACCTTCAGTTTTCCTCTGATAAAGCTGTGGAAAAGCTTGGGATTTTCTTTAGCCTTCCTGGTGATGTCCCTCTCATAATCTCTCTCTGCCTCTCTCCTTTTACTTAGGTAGTCATTTCTTGCTCTTTTGTAGGTTTGCCAGGCATTTATGTTTTTTCTCCTCCTATACCTTTTCCAGCATTTGTCTCTCCACTCCTTAGCTCGTTTACACCCATTATCGAACCATTTCTCTCTGGCATGTATTACACCTACTTTGGTGACAGGTATGCAGCAATCTACTATTTTCCCATATTTCTCACAAAAGATGTCATACATTTCTTGTACAGATTTGTTGTAAAATAAGGTTCTCCAGTCAATAACTGCAAAAAGCTCATTCATTTTGATGTAATCTCCTTTCGGATAGTTCCTCCTCATGTCCTCAGTGCCTCTACTCTCAGGAAGAATGTCTTCAATGATATACTCCATCAACAACACACAGTGGTCACTCTTTCCAATTGGTGGTTCATACTCAATATTTTCAATATCCAACACATTATCTGTGAACACTAGATCAAGTAGTGATGGCTCATCCCCACCCCTGGCTCTTGTTGGTTCCATTACATGTTGGTGTAGGAAATTCCCTTGTACGCAATCTAGGAATCTTGCCCCAAATGAGTCCTCACCACTGTGTGGGTCAAGATTTATCCAATCTATCTCTTTATGATTAAAGTCTCCCATAATCAAAATCCTACATTTTTTCTCCCGTGCCATGTTAACAACTGAGTTTATGACTTCAATAGTACCTATATGACTTTCCTCATAAATTTCAAGCCTATTTTGGTTCCTTGGTGGGTTGTATGCAACAGTTATTATAATGCTCTCTGACCCAGTATTTATGTGAGCAACAAGAAATTCCCTGAACTCACTTTCTATAGCCAAGTTTATTTCTTCAACTTGAATCCTCTCACTTATGAGCAGTGCTATCCCTCCACCAGCCCTCTCAGATCTTTCAACCCTTAGTATTCTGAAGCCCTTAGGAAAAACTGTGACACTGTTTATGTCCTCACTCAACTTAGTCTCTGTAATTGCTACTATATCTGCCTTACTGTTGTGAATCCTATCTTTTAATTCTACTGCCTTACCAGCTAATCCATCAGCATTTGTGTATAACAATCTTAATGAGGCCCCATCCCCTGATCTTCTGTCATTATCTTCTTTATCTCCCCTTTGTCTGGAAGTATTCTGTAACGAAAATTTTTCTTCTCTTCTTCATTTCTTTCATCATTTAACCTTCTTGCCTCTTGCAACAAGTTTTTGATCTTTCCCATCTCTTCCTGTGTTCTGTATCGTCTAATGAACACTTCTTTGCATTCTTGAAGGTCTTTTAGACTTTTTTTTCTCAACAATATTTCCCTACATGTTTCCCCTCTCTCAAAGGTTACTTTTGTTGGTCTCGGCTTTCCTTCCCTCGAATATTTACCTAGTTGGTGTATGTTTACAATATCCTCAGGACCACATACTACTCCAAGCTTTCTTATCAGGTCTACAACGTTAGCTTTATTTTCTTCAAGTCTCCCCTGCCATGTTGGCTCCTGGGATTCACTTATGCCTGAGATTACCACTGTCTTCTCCTTATCAAGTGCCTGTCTGATGAGTGGGTTTGCCCTTTCCATCACAACGTCTTTCATTTTTTCGATTACTGTCTCTTTATAGTCAACGGTTTGTATGTTTTCCAGTGCCACCACCTTTACAGCCTCTTTTACTGCCACATTCCCCTTTAGTGCATCAGCAAAGGACGTTTTCATGGCATCATTTTCCATATTCAGCTCCTGGAACTCTTTTCTGAACTGTTCAATGTTTTCCTTAATCTGAACATTCCAAGCAGCAATCTCGTCTCTCTCAGAAGAGAGCAGTGAACTAACATCTAATTCCTTTAGGTTGTCATTCAGCTGTTTGTTTTTATCTTCTTGTTTAGAAATTCTAGATTCTAGTTGACTCTTTTCCCCTTCCAGCTTCTTTATTCTTTTTTCTAGTTCCTTTCTCTCCTGCCCTTGTGCTTTGTTTGCTTCCTCCAAAGATCTTATTTGTTCTCTGAGTGTTTCATTCTCTTTCATTTCTCCATCCATATTCCGAATTTTATCATCAAGGCTTATAACCATTTCCTCTAACTTCTTGATTCTCTGTTTAAGTCCCCTGATGACTACCCCTTCTCCCGACCCATGGGTGGGAGAGGTTTGGGACAGAGATGGCTTCATTTTTATGTTCTCCCTCTCACAGAATATAGAAAGAAGACGAGAAAGAGGAAAAAAAAAGAAAAGAGAAAAACTTCTAATTTAGCTTCACACAGAATTTTTATATCTCCATATAAGTGCTATTTAGTGACTCAGTTTGTCTCCTTTCTGGTAACACACATCTTAACTTAAAAACTTGACCATGGTAATTTAAGTATAAAAAGAAAAAGAAAAACAAAAGTCAAACCTGAAGGAAAATTCGAATTTGTGTTTGAGGTGGCACCCACCTGTTTCTGTTATATATTCTTCCTAACTGATAAACTGACTTGCTAACCAAGATATGTTATCACGGGATTAGACTTTACATTTAACTCAATATATATACAAAATAACATAATAGTAAAAGAGAAAGCTAAAAGAAAAGCAAAAAAAAAATGAAGAAAATAAGACTGCTGTACTACTTGGCAACTTAACTCAGTACTGTTGACAGGTGGGTATTTGGTAATTTTTTTTCTTTTATTATTCAATTTTTTCGTGTATCAAACTAACTATCTAGTTAATATAAATGGGAAGGATACTGATTTTAACAATATATAGAACCACAGGATCAGGTAAACGGCTTAAGAGCTTTCCCCAGTTTACACAAAAAATTAGGTAATGTGATGTGATGGCTCCACCTCTGGCAACTCTTCTAGATTTCCCTCAAGGCAGAACTGGACGGCAGATTCTCTCTCTCTCCACACGAAAAAGTTCTCAATTTTTTTTCCTTTAATATGAACAGTCTCGTCTTACAATAAATATAAGTTCTTGTACTCACAATACTCTGCAGCTTCATATTTGCACTTATCTGACTGTGCTGTCATGAGAGAAATCTGTGGTTATAAGTCCCTGTCTCCTGCTCGATTTAATTTTTTTACTCACTAATACTTATCGTATTTTTCCTTAATAGTATGAAAGCATTTAGCATTTTGTATTTCCTCACTTAGCAAATTCCATTTTTCAACTATCCTTATTTCAAAAAAAGTACCTCCTTATGTCCTGCATATAAGAGTTCTTGGAAAACATAAAACTATGATCTATAGTTCCATATCCATGTATATCAAAATATCGCACCTCATCCACTATCAAAACTATGAATGAATATAAAAAGCAATTCTGTATCCCCCTTTCCCTTTTAGCTATGAGTGATGATAAGTCTTAACTCTGTCTTCCTTTCCTCATAATTGAGACTGTATCTTTGTCACCAGCTTTGTAACTTGTTTCTGAAACTTCTACAACCTATTTATATACTTTTTCTTGTGCTGATTCTAGAATTGTGTTGTGTATTCAAGCTTTGGCCTCACATAACCCATGTGAATTTTTCTGAGCATTTCCTTGCCCATATGCCTAAAAATCTTCCTTATGTTTGCTAAGAAAGCATATGCTACCTTTACTATCGCATGTATATTCATTTCCAGAGACAAATCTGTTCGTACATTTACCTCTAGATCCCTTTCGTTTTCAGATTCTTATTCTTGAAGTTCCTCTCTTGTAATTGATTATTCAAACTTGGGCCATTTTGCAGCCCTGCCCAGTCCAATAATTTTACATTTTGATTAGCCATTTATCTGACCACTCTTGCAGACTATTTAGGTGTTTATGATTCCCCACCATTGATTTTTTCTTTCACTCCACAATTTTTGCATCATCTGTATGCATATCTAAAAATAGATATACAGACTCCAGCAGGTCATTTACATATATGAGGACCAGAATTGGCCATTAAAAGTGAATCCTGTGGAACCCCACGGCTAACTTTTTTCCTATCAGACATTTATGTCTTACTCGGACCCTCTTCTCCCTTCCCTCTGAACAACTTCTTATCCACTACTAGACATTTCCAAGTATCTATGCTGTTACGTGCAGCCTATCAATAAGTCTCCTGTATGGGACTGTATGAAATTCCTTTTGAAAATTTATGTACAGGGGGTCCCGATTTATGACAAATTTCTGTTCCTGACAGCTGACATAACCCGGATTTCATCATAGGTCGGAAAACACCTAAATTCGAACCTAGGTCACCCACGAACGCTAAAAATAAAAGGGGGTTTCTACTTTATGTCAGGGTTTTCGTTCCTGACAGCTGTCTTAATGTGGATTTCGACTCAAGTTGGAACACACCTCTTATTTGAACCTCTGTCTGAGAAGACTGGGGATGGTGAGTCTGGAGAGGCAAAAGAACATACAGTACATTATTTTATAGAAATAAACTAAGTTCTCTCTGTAAGGTATACTGTAGTAAAACTATACTACATGTACAGTACAATACTAAACATAAAAACATTAAAGATCACTACAATGATACATAACTATTGCTTACCTTTACTCGTATGGTTGGTTTGCATAGGGAGGAAGAGACAGGCTTATTAGGAGGAAGCTGGAGAGGTAGATGCTGAGGAAACTGGGGCAGGTCAAAAGAACATTCAATACATAATCTATAGAATAGTAATACTGTACTATAAGTTCTCATTATAAAATGCTGGATAGTAAAACTACATAAAGATATTAAAGTACACTACAATAATAAAAATCTGTGTATTACTATAGGTACTGAAGTGCTTACTTTTACTTGTGTGGTTGGCTTGCATAGGTTGCATAGAAAGGGAAAGATTGGCTTATTAGGAGGAAGCTGGAGAGGCAGATACTGAGGAGACTGGGGCAGGTGAGTCTGGAGAGGCAAAAGAACATTCAGTACATAATCTATAGAAAAAAATACTGTACTACAAGTTCTCATTGTAAGATTGGTAAAACTATATAAAAATATCAAAGTACACAACAATAATACAAAACTGCACACAGTACAATAGGTACTGTATTGCTTGCTTTTACTTGTGTGGTTGGCTTGCATAAGCTTATGAGGAGGAATCTGGAGAGGCAGATGCTGAGACTGAGGCAGATGAGCCTGGAGAGGCAAAGGAACATATACCAGTTGTTGGAGGTACTGGGGCCGGTCGAGGGTGCTGGATCTGTTTGTGGGGATCTACCTTCACAGAAAATATGTGGAGGCGAGTCTGTAAGACTAACCTCTTCTTTTCCTTCCGAATTTCCTTGTAGCACTGCAGGACATCATTGATCACTCTTTCGACCTTAGTGTACCTGTCAGTGTTGGGGTCTTGAGCCTCAAGCTTTGCCAACACCTCCTCTATCAGGGCAAACGTTTCCTCCATATCCCTGGTTGTGAATCTCTTGAGCTCTGGGTTTGGTATTTCTTCCTCCTCTTCAATGATCTGCTTCTGCCTTTGAGGGAGGTCGTAGGCTGATTATTCCCCGTCATGAGAGTCTAGCAGCTCTTTTACATCATCAACCTCTGCCTCCAACTTGAGCTCCTTACTCAGGGTAGTTAATATCTTGGTCACAGCCACAGTTGTCTGCTCTAAGCCTAGGAAGTCTTTCACAAAATAGAGACGCACACTCTTCCATACCCCTTTCAAGTTCGTCTGCTTCATTTCTTCCTAAGCAGCAGCAATATTCTTCACAGCATGAAAAATGTTGTACGACTTCCAGAAGTCCATGAGAGTCAAGTTCTTGTCCTTTTCAGTTGCCCTGAGAGCTATATTGATTGTCTTTCGGAGGTAGTAGACCTTGTAAGAGGCAATGGCCCCCTGATCCATTGGCTGTAACAATACAGTGGTATTTGGTGGAAGGTAAAGCACCTTTACATTAGGATGAAAGTCATCCATAATGGGAGGGTGACCAGGGGCATTGTCCGGGATTAGCAACACCCTCAGGGGCAGACCCTTGGAAGCACAGTACCTCTCCATTTCAGGCACTAAATGGTTGATGAACCAGTCCTCAAATATTTGAATGGTTATTCAAGCCTTCTTGTTTGACCTCCAGATGACTGGCAGTGGAGCCTCCAAATGCCCTTGGATTTTCTGCCAAGTAAGCCAACAAGGGTCTCAGCTTACAGTCTCCAGCAGCATTAGCTTCCAAAAGCAAATTCAGTCTCTCCTCACTGACGTTATGGCCTGGTGCTGTCATCTCGTCCTTGGCGATGTATGTACGACTAGACATACGCTTCCAAAATAATCCAGTCTCATCCACGTTAAATGCTTGTTCAGCATGGTAACCCCCCCTCCCTAATTATTTCGCCTAACAAACTGGGAAACCCACTTGCTGCTGCCTCATCACCACTAGCAGCTTCACCTTGCACGACTTATAAAACGATTAAACCAACCAACCCCTATTGGCCACAAACTCCTCACTGTCACTCCTTTCCCCCCTTTTCTCTTTTCACAGCTTTGAACAATACTTTAGCCTTTTCCTTTATTACCATGAGGCTTATTGGGATATGCCGTCGATTCTGGTCATCAAACCAAAGCTATAACAGCCTTTCCATTTTGATCATATCACGACTACAATGCCTAGTACACCTAGTTCTCAGAATAACGCCTAGATAGGTTCCCAGAAGTGTCGGGTAAATGGAAAATCACGTGAAAAAACTAGTCATGTTCCATAGGAAACAATGATAAAGGGCATAGATACGTTCCAAACCTTACATAGACACACCATGCCAAAGATTTAAGATAAGTAAAAAACATTTTATTACTACATAGCAAAGCAGAAAGCCCTGTATCTATTTTTAAGAGTATACAAAAGATATTCATATTCACTTTACAGCTAGAAATTAACATACATTACTGTACTGTACTGTATTATGCACTGGGCAACAGTCATACAGTACACTGGGACATGCATGGTGGCCGTGAGCAAGTAACTTATGTGGTAGAAGAGGAGGAGGATGCAGGAGAACGAACCTCTATCTGCAAATGTAAACAAAGATAAAATAAAAATTATAAATAACCAAAGCAAGACTAAAAAACGAAAAAATAAATAATTATGCAATGCCTAAATCTACTATATGACAGATTGAAAAACTTAATCTACATTCTCTATAGAGGCGCAGAGTTAGGGGGATATGATTGAGGTGTATAAATGGTTTAAAGGGATTAACAAGGGTGATATTAATAAAGTTTTAAAAATTTATGATCAAACCAGAACTCGTAATGGGTAATGGATTTAAGCTTGATAAATTTAAGTTCAGACGGGAAATTGGTGAAAATTGGCTTGGTAATACCGTAGAGTTGCTGATGCATGGAACAGGATTCCTAGTAGGATAATAAATACTAATATATATATATATATATATATATATATATAATATATATATATATATATTATATATATATATATATATATATATATATATATATATATATATATATATATATATATATATATATATATATATATATATATATATATATATATATATATATATATAATATATATATATATATATATATATATATATATATATATATATATATATATATATATATATATATATATATATATATATATATATATATATATATATATATTGGCATTTATTATCCTACTAAGAATCCTTTTCCATGCATCAGTAACTCTCCGGTATTACCAAGCCAATTTTCACCAATTTCCCTTCTGAACCTAAATATATAATATATATATATATATATATATATTATAATATATATATATATATATATATATATATATATATATATATATATATATATATATATAATATATATATATATATATATATATATATATATATATATATATATATATATATATATATATATATATATATATATATATATATATATATATATATATATATATATATATATATATATATAATATGATGATCTTTTCTTATTGTAATCCTCTTTGTACTCGTGGAATTTTATTATTTTTTTTTTTGGGGGTAGGTGTTATTCGCGAAATTAGAATTTTTTTACTATTATTTTTTGGGGGTGTTATTGCAATTTGGTGTATAAAAAAACCGCACAAAAAAGGAACAAGGTGTAATCACTTGGACATCATAGGAGTAGAACCTTTCACGTGTTCATGGATGTGATCTTTGTCATTTATGATGTTGGTCACGGTCGTCCGGGCTAATCCGAGTGCGCGGCTAATGTTCGTAGTACCTTTTCCCTTTTCTGAGTGTTTGTCTATTTCAACTTTTATTTCCATGGTGGTGGCTTTTCTTTTCTTCGTAGCACTGCCGACAGAACTATGACCACTCTGTTTGGGAGACATAAAACGAGTGAACACAAGCGAAATGAACGAGAGAACAGATGAATATGAGTCACAATATGCTTGGTGAGAGTAAACTGAGCAGGTCTTCTTTTTCTGCTAATGCCGCATGATGCCATATTTATACACAATGCTCAGAATATATAAACAAATAAGTAACTACAAGCCCTTATCTTGATAAATACATATACAGTTGTGTCTTCATGTAAATTTCGAATATATTTCGAATAAAATCATTTTTGTGGCTATGTGCTTGTTTTTTTTTTAATTCAATATAATTCTTCAATATAACAAAATACATAAACTAATAAATAAATAAACCCATTAACTTGATATATGCAAATACAGCTGTGTATTCGTGTGTATTTCAAATAAAACTGTATTTTTTTTCTTAAATTCAATATAAGTATAACAAAATACATAAACAAATAAATAAATAAAGCTATTAACTTGATAAATATGAATAAATGTGCTGCTAGCTGTGTATTCATATGTATATTGAATAGCATCATATATATGGCTATGTGTTTGGTGTTTTTTTTTAATTCAATATAATTCTTCAATATAGCAACATACATAAATAAATAAATAAATAAAGCCATCAACTTGATAAATACAAATGCAGCTATGTTGCTAGCTGTGTATTCATCTGTCGTGCCCACAGACTTAGAAAAATAATCTAAATTCTTAATCTAAGACAAGAAATTAGTTAAAGTACTGTATACAGTATTGCTTACTTTTATTTGTGTAATCTAAGATGTAAAAATAGTAAAAGTACACTGTGCAATATTGCTTACCTTTACTTGTGTGGCTGGCTTGCAGACTGGAAGGGCCATTGCCATCAATGCTTATCATCAAGTCAAAACACTAACAATCTCTACTAAGCAACCGCTACTTCTTCTTCTTCTTCTTCTTCGTCTACATCTTTTCACACTTTTATGTGGGGTTGATGTTTCTGGCCAGTTTTCTCCATTTGTTTCTGTCCCATACCTCATCACCCAACAAACCTTTAGACCTCAGGTCGTCATTGATGCAATCCATCCACCTATGCTTTGGTCTCCCTCTCCTTCTCCTACCCTGTATATCCATTTCCATCACCCTCCTCCCAACATACTGTTCATCCCTCCTAACGACATGACCATACCATCTTAGTCTACTTTCTTGTATCTTATCTGATATTTTTCTAACTTTTGAGGTACCTCTAATTACCTCGTTTCTGATGTTATCACTTCTTGTCACCCCACACATCCATCTCAACATCCTCATCTCTGCCACATCCAGTTTTTTCTCTTGTGTCTTCTTTATTGTCCATGTCTCTGCTCCATACATCATGGCAGGTCTCACAACTGTCTTTTGCACTTTACCCCTCAACTTAATCCCTATTCTCCTGTCGCACAGCACCCCAGACACTTTCTTCCAGTTCTTCCATCCCGCTTGTATTCTGTGGGTTATTTCTGACTCTAGGTCACCATCCTCTGCTACTGTTGATCCCAAATACTTGAACTTTTCAACTCTTTTCAACACCTTCCCCTGCAAATTGATCCCCATCGTCATCATCTTCCAACCCCAAGTACTCTGTCGTCTTCCTGCTGATTTTCAGTCCTCTATCCTCCATCACTCTTCTCCACTCCTCAAGCTTCTCCTCCACTACCTCTCGTCTGTTGCTACACAGTACAATGTCATCTGCAAAGAGCATACACCATGGAGACTGATCTCTAATACCCTGGGTTACTACATCCAAGACCAGATCAAATTGATATGGACTCAAAGCAGACCCTTGATGCAGACCAACATTTACTGAGAGACTTTTCGTTAAGCTCACACTGCTCTTAACATTTGCCTCTGCCCTGTCATATATATCTTGGATGATTCTTACATATTTCTCGAGGACTCCCTTTTCTCTAATACACTTCCACACCTCTTGACGTGGTACTCGATCATATGCCTTTTCCCGGTCAATAAAGACCATATGCAGTCCTTTCTGTTTCTCCCTATGCTTTTCCATCATTTGTCTCAAGGCAAATATGGCATTCACTGTCCCTCTTCCAGGCATGAAGCCAAACTGTTCATCCCCAATTGTCGTTACCTCTCTGAGTCTCCTCTCCATTATCTTCTCCCATATCTTCATAGTATGACTTAACTTTATACCTCTATAGTTTCCACACTCCTGAATGTCTCCCTTCCCTTTATAGATTGGGATGATTAAGCTTCCTCTCCACTCCTCTGGCATCTTTTCCTGACTAAATATCTTTTGCATTAAGTCCCACAAGATATCTATGCCTTCTTCTCCAAGACTCTTCCATACCTCCACTGGCATCTTATCAGGTCCTGCTGCCTTTCCATTTTTCACTTTCCTTACTGCCCGCTCTACCTTTCCTCTAGCCACTGTAGTTGTAACTGCTTCATTTGGAAGTCCATCTTCAAATACTGCTGTTGGGTTCTCTTCATTTAGTAATCCTTCAAAATAAGTTTCCCATCTACTTTTTATTTCATCCTCTTCTGCTAGATCTACTCCATAGTTATCCTTTATTTGCCTTACTTGGGTCAAGTCCTTGGTTGCAGCATCTGGGGCCTTGGCAATTGGCCATATTTTCTTCTCTCCTTCTGGTGTTTCCAGATCTTCCATAGATTTCATTCAATTTCTCTGCCTTTGCCTTTGCTACTGCTCTCCTTGCCTCCTTCTTTGCCTGCTTGTACTCTTCTTTATCCTGCTCCAGGCCTGATAAATCTGCCTTTTTCTTAGCTTCTCTCTTGTTCTTCTCCCATTCTTTCACTTCCTCATTCCACCACCATGACTCTTTATCATTTTGGGGGTTTCCTTCCTGATGACTTTCCATGTACCTCCTCACCAACCCTCAAAATCACCTTACTATTCTCTGTCCACCATTCTTGTACATCATCATGCAACCTTATCGCTTCCAACATTCTTCCCTTAAACATAGCTCTCAGCTCTGCATCTTTCAATCTCCACCACTTTATCTTTAGGTCCATCCTCGGCTTCTTACTTTTCCTACATTTCCTGAGCCTGCAATCAATTACTACTATCCTATGTTACACTGCTACACTCCCCATTTATTACTTCACGGTTGCTAATCTCCTGCAGATGGTCTCTCCTACACAACAATAAATCTGTCTGGCTCTCCCTTCCACCACTACTGTATGTAATCAATCTGTTTTCCTTTTTCTCAAAGAATGTGTTGACCAATGCCAGATCAAATGCCACTGCAAAATCAATCACTCTCTCTCCCCCCTCACTTCTCTCGCCCACCCCACAGCCCCCATGAACTCTACCTATCCCAGCCTTCCCAATTCCCAAGTGGCCATTTAGATCTCCTCCCAAAATTACCCTCTCCCTTATAGGAATTGTTCTAAGCTCCTGGTCCATCTCCTCCCAAAATGCATCCTTCACCTCTTCTGTACAACCAGTTTGTGGGGCATAGGCACATACCACATTGACTACCGTTTCTCCCAGTCTCAGCTTTAAACTCATAATATTGTCACTCTTTCTATTCACACCAAGTAAGCTTCCCTTCAGGTCTTTGGATAGTATTATTCCTACACTATTCCTCCCTTCCTCATTTGCTCCACTATAGAACAATTTGCAACCCTCACCCAGTTCCCTCGCCTTATTTCCTTTCCACCTGGTCTCCTGCACACAGCACTCCAATTCTCCTCCTCTCCATCAGGTCCACCAATTCTCGCCCCTTCCCAGTCATCGTCCCCACATTAAGAGTGCCCACCCGCAGCACCACATCTGACACTCTCCCTCGAGCTTGCCTCTTTAACCCAGCCTGCCCATGACTGGGTAGCCCTTGCTGTCTTTCCGGAGGGGTCAGACGAAGCCCCAACGCGTCGCCTAAGGGGAACGCCCTAGTATGGTGATTATTCTCGTTATCTGTACTGGCCATATTTTGGTTTTGGCAATATTTTTATGGCCGGATGCCCTTCCTGCCACCAACCCTCCTCACCTACCCGGGCTTGGGACCGGCACCAAGTTGAGGCTGGCTTGCCCCCCTCAGTGGCTGGGTTACTAAGCAACCACTACACTGCTAAGTAATCACTGTCGACATCATTGGAGCAGAACCTTTCACATGCGTAAGGATGTGATATTTATCCTTAATGATCATTTTAACACTCGAACAGGCTAACCCCAGTGAGCGGCCAATGTACGTAGCATATTCTCTCTTTTCTGAGCATTTTACTATTTCAACTTTTATTTTCTATGGTTATGGCTTTAATTTCTTTGCAGCACTTCCATCAGATATATCACCACTATGGTTTGGATAAATTAAATCTAATTCTTTCAAATTACCATATAAATATATTAAATTATTAATTTGATATATATGTGTACAACAATGCCGTGTGACTGTATTCATCCGCCACGCTCAACAAACTGTTTGGCATAAAATTGTATTTGCACCTAAGTGCTTTGTAATTTTGTATATTAATTCCATATAATCCTTCAAATATCCAATTACATAAACAGATAAATAAATGAAGCTATTAAGTTATATATATGAATACAGCAAGGCTACTAGCTGTGTATTCGTCCGCCATGCTCACAAGCTGTTCTGCGCACTCAGTTTGATTTTATCACTCAAGCCAGGTAGGTTGAAAAATTCATATATTGATAATTTATTACTAAATTATAAGCCTCTATTGTAACTGCGGAATCATGTAAGTCAGGGACCACGTAAACCGGGGACACCCTGTATATGGAATATGACCAACCCTCTTTTCTTGTAAGCATAGGTACCTATTATGAGCATCTAATTCCATCAACTCTCTTCACACCTCTGTAGCTGAAAAAATGTTGTCCTCTAATATTAGGCAATGATCTCTCATGTCTGCCTTATTAGGAGTACTTTCTACTGTTAATACTGTTGATATAGGTTCATGAAAGAAACATTCGCTTCTGGCCTTAAAGTACAATACGAGAAAACTAAGTACTGTATATACAAAAGACGAGATACACATGAGTAAATGGGAGATACACCTGGCACGTGTCAGCGACAAGACACGAAGCTGAAGCACGACTGACTGTTATTGAATCATTGCTTTATGTTATATAAGAGTTTCCATTTAGTGTACTGTATATACAAAAGACCAGATACACATGAGTAAATGGGTGATACACCTGGCCTGTGTGACCGACAAGGCACGAAGCTGAAGCACGACTGACTCTTGATGAATTATTGCTTTACGTTATACGTGAGTTGCCATATACAGTGTTCCCCCCCATACCGCTGTAGTTTGGTTCCGGGACCCGGCGCGAACCAGGAAATTTGGGGAGTAGGATCAGCCTATATGTGCATGGATATTTTAATATATTTTTACGCTTACACTGTATAAACCCTCCCTGTACTGTTAAAAAAACACCCTTTACGTTATAAATAACAGCAAGCAACGTAATTCTTTATGAAAGTGATAGGAAAACTTACCATGAATGAGGTGATGATGACTTGACATACATAGGTACAGTATTTTACAATAATTTTTACGTTTACGTAATATAGCGGCCGACATCCACAAACTTTTTTCCTTCTTTCAACATATCTAAGAGTTTCACTTTATCTACAATGGTTAACATTTTCCTTTGCCGCTTAGACTCACTACAAGGAGCCTTAGAAGATGAAGGATGCTTGGGAGGCATTGCAAAGGTTGAAATATGCGAGTAAAAAAATCACAAGCAAAACAGATTAATAATAATACGCACAACGTGAATGGCGCACACGAGTGAGGCGAGACAATGGAAGATGGTGGAAGCCTTTGTCCGAAACGCTGATAGCGGTATCGTATTTTACATGTTGCAATACTGTTAGTATTTATGTTTTTTACTATTTTTTACTCTTTTATTATTCTTAGGCTAAGAAATACGTTTTTTTATCAATAGAATCATGAAACTACTGGAAATATAAATATATATGCTAGCTCACGTAGCTGCGACCCCAATACATTGTACGCTATCGAGCACTATTTCGCATGATGCAATAATGTGAGTTATACTGTACGTACGTATATCATTCAGTTATTAGTACAATGTATATTGATTTAAAATTCATTTACTTATTTGATGATTGTACAAAATCTATTGTATTTATTCATTGTAATTTGGACCAGATATTTCTTTTGTAAAGATTATTCTGTACTTTTCAAAAGAGGTGGTCAATAAATGTATCTATCTATCTAAATTTATGTTTTTTACTGTTTTATTATTCGTAGGCTGGGAAATAAAATATTTTTATCAATTAGATAATGAAATATGTTTTTTTTTCAAAGAATTTTTTATTTTATTTTAATATTTTTGCATATACCCATAAAATAAAATAATAATTTATAAAAAAAAAAAACGCGATACAGTGAGAACGCGAACCAAGAAATGCGAATAACCGGGGAACACTGTAGTATCAAATGGATTAACTTCACATAAAAGTGGCATGGGTTAGTTATATAAGAAATGAATTACCGTTTGTCTGTATACATATGCACTCATATATCCACAAACATCAACTGAAACTCATTGCTCAAGTTTTTCCAGATCTCTTCATCTATTTCTGTACTGCTTCCACCTGCACTTTGCAACTTTAAAAGTTGTTCTTTTACCTATAGTTTCCCTCTTTGGAAAAGTTTGGGATTTTACTTTGCTTTTCTGTTAATATCTGTCTCAGTAAATCTCTCTGTCTATCTTATATAATTTAGGTACTTGTTTGTATTTTCCAGGCATTTATACTTTTTTTTTCTCCATTGCTCTCTTACATTCATTTATGAACCATTTCTTTTTGACAACAATAATTCCTATTCTGTATATGGTTTGCAATATATGACTATGCTTTCATATTCCTTCTTAAAAGAATTTGTGTATGTCTTACACAAATCTGTTAATATGATCTTCTAGTCAGTACCTGCAGAATGATTCTTAATTTTCAGTAATCCCGTTTGGTATGTTCATCCTCATTTCTTTATGGATCCCCTTATTCTCAGGAAGAACAAGCTAGTAATATATTTTTTCACACAGTAATCACTTTTCCCAGTCAGTGGCCTTTGCTTGATTACACCAATATTCAAAATACAATGCACTAAACCCTCATCTTATTTGACTAATGGAAGGGAACCCTGGTTCATTAAATCTGATTGTCCGTTGTTTTTGGTGGGGAGTTTTGAGTGGCAGAATTACTTTTGGAAAAGAACAGGAATAATACTTCTAATCAAGAACTACATCAAGTACAACATACGATGTGACCTTGTAAAGTACCTGTTCGCTCTAAGTATATTAAACTCAACATTTTCACTTTTGAGAGAGAGAGAGAGCTAGCTCAGGTTATTCCCCTCACCAATGGTTCATTTTCCAAATGACCCACAATACTGGTTTTCTTTGTAATCCATAAGTACAGTATTAAGTCATAGAGAAACAAACATTTATTTACTTCCTCACAGGACTGCAAGAAAACAAAAGAGTAGCAGGTTATACCATCTTTTAGGGATAGCTAACCTCCGACGTTTTAAGATTATGAATATGAAGTGTATGTATGCATATTTTAATGTTTAAATTTTTTGATTTTGTGCTTTGCAAATTTCATTAGTTTTATTTTGACATTTTACATTGTAATTTGTAATTAGATTAATTATCATGTGTAAATTTTGTGATTTTGTGCTTTGCAAATTTCATTAGTTTTATTTTGACATTTTACATTGCAATTTGTAATTAGATTAATTATCATGTAATAGCCATTTTTGATGGAATAAAGTTTTTGACTTTTGACTTTTGACTTTTGACTCTCTCTCTCTCTCTCTCTCTCTCTCTCTCTCTCTCTCCTCTCTCTCTCTCTCTCTCTCCTCTCTTCTCTCTCTCCTCTCTTCTCTCTCTCTCTCTCTCTCTCTCTCTCTCTCTCTCTCTCTCTCATCTCTCTCCTCTCTCTCTCTCTCTCTCTCTCTCTCTCTCTCTCTCCTCTCTCTCTCTCTCTCTCTCTCTCTCTCTCTCTCTCTCTCTCTCTCCTCCTCTCTCCTCTCTCTCTCTCTCTCTCTCTCTCTCTCTCTCTCTCTCTCTCTCTCTCTCTCTCTCTCTCTCTCTCTCACTCTCTCTCTCTCTCTCTCTCTCTCTCTCTCTCTCCTCTTCTCTCTCTCTCTCTCTCTCTCTTCTCTCTCTCTCTCTCTCTCTCTCTCTCTCTCTCTCTCTCTCTCTCTCTCTCCTCTCTCTCTCTCTCTCTCTCTCTCTCTCTCTCTCTCTCTCTCTCTCTCTCTCTTCTCTCTCTCTCTCTCTCTCTCTCTCTCCTCTCTCTCTAAGACATTTGGTTGACTGTTCAGAGTAGGAAATCCCTTCATTCATCCTGGGATGTGTATATAGACACCCACATGCACTCAACGACACCTTTGATTACATCTCCGAGGTATTTCGGTCGGTCTGTTTGAGGAGCAAACCTCTCATTATTATAGGCGACTTCAATGATAATCTCCTTCTTCCTAATAATAAAATGGGGAAATTAATTCAATCCCTCCACTTAAATCAGCTTGTGAATAAGCAACCCCGTACCACCGCTAATTCCTCCAGCCTAATTGATCTTATAATTACCAATACACCTAGTTTTATAGTTCACCACGATGTCTTACCTTGTCCTGTAGGAGACCACGAGCTTCTAATAGCTACAGTTAATGTCAGGAAGGAAAAGAGACCGCCAATTGTTAAAACTTTCCGATCTCTTGAGAATTATTCTCAAACATTGTTCTGCGACACTCTTCTTAATGAATACAACATTTTAAATTCAATACTAACTACAGATTGTGTAAATTATCAAGTTTCTACTTTTACTGATGTTTTTACGAGATGTTTAAATGAATGTGCCCCTCTTACAACCAAAGTCATGACACGCCCTCCTGCCCCGTGGATTGACCTCTCAGTTAAAAGAGCAAATGAAAAAGAGAGATGACCTCCTAAGGCAATTTAAATCTGATAGACAAAACTCCGAGATGGAAAGAGCCTATAGAAGAGAAAGAAAACCTTACTAAAACAATGTTGTCCGAAAAGAAGAAAAATCATTTCAGGGAAGAATTTTCCAAGTATAAGGGAAATATCAAGGAACTTGGAATGTTATAAAAAGAATAATTCCTGGCAAATAAGGAAATCTTAGAAAATTCTGACCTTCTCAGTGATAATGTGGAAAAGCGAGTGAATGATTTTAATAAGTATTTTGCTGAAATAGGTAAGTCCACATATGAAAAGTCCCAAGATAATAT
>JAXCGZ010012123.1:10000-12500 GCA_037179515.1 Halocaridina rubra
AGAGAGAGAGAGAGAGAGAGGAGAGAGAGAGAGAGAGAGAGAGAGAGAGAGAGAGAGAGAGAGAGAGAGAGAGAGAGAGAGAGAGAGAGTCCTATAAAATCGTACTGTACTCAGCGTGAGGCTAAATATTTAACTATAGCTAGATCTGATTTTTTTTTTATTTGGATCTAAAATATTATATGGGGACATGTGCCACTCGACACTCCCAGATCTGCTAAAGGTTCATAATTACACACTTGTTCATAAGATAAATCATATATACAATAAAATTTATTTATTTCGTCTTTAGCATAGGGTATGCACAAAAAAACAATTAGGTAAATATTATCATGAGCTTTATATGTGCATTCAAAGAAGAATCATAAAACACAGAGAAATAAATGTGTATACATTTGGTGCTATATATACTCTTAATATACAAGGTCTGTATATTGCATAATGTAGAGTGTAGCATTTGTACATCAAAGGGAGAGCCTCCCTGCATACATCCCAATGTATAGTCACTAGTTTAACATAAAAGCAAGTGATTGCCAATTGGATATTGTGCTTAAAGTCTTACTGCAGAAATAGGTAATGAATAAAGAAGAAAAACATAGAAAAAGATGGAAATAATTTCGTGAAAAGGTATATAATAAGTGAATAAAGAAGTGAGTGTACAAATAAATTTATAGAGAATAAAAAAATAATTTATTAATTCATAAGTAAAAATATATAAATGAATAAATATTTATAGCATAAGTAGATGAATGAATAGTCAAGATAGAAAACATATTGATAAATTAATGAGTAAGTGAGCATTTTATTTAAGAGTGTGACACCGGGACTGTCAAAAAACTGCCCTCATCAATAAAGACCCCGGCACTAGAAAACATTAAGAAGAAAGAAAAGAAAAAGCTTATGGACAAGGCAGAGATGAGGTAATGATACACAAAGGAAAAGGACAAACTGAGAAAAAAAATAGTCAAAGTACTAAAGACGCAGAGATATGGAGGATTAGGCCCTTATTTCTTTTGTTTTGAATTCTTTCTAAGGGAGTTAAGCGGACAGTGCTTAGAGTGCAAAACTGGAGGGCATGATAATCAACTAATGAACTAGTATACGTAAGAAAAAAGTTCGGCAAATAATAATGCCATTACCAGCTACTCTGAGGGCCAACAATTTTAATGATCTCAGTCTTTGGGAGAGCCTATTGCACAACAATTTGATGTACTCCTTTGAGAGCGGTAATGATGTAGGTATGTTTAAATATTTGTAATTACAAGATTCCTGAATTTCATGACCACTTAAGCTTAGTGTGGCTTGGTGAGTGGGGGAGGTAAGACACTTGGTTTTAGAAATAGCTTATTAAGCCAAGCTCCTTTGTTATTTCGGGAAGCTGATCCAACAATGATTGCATATCATCTGTGGAGGGTACGCGAATGCATATATCATCTGCATAGCAAATAGCTGTATACTGTGTGCTTGGAAAAACCAAGGATTTAAGATATTTATCCATTAATATATTGAACAAAAATGGCGAAAGAACCCCTCCCTGTGGTGTTCCTAAAGTGAATATCTCTCCAATGAGAGTCATGTCCCCTTTGTAGAATACCTCGGACGATCTACAACTTAGATAACATTTAATAAGTTGTAGCAGTTTACCTTTGACCTCCAGGGATGCTAGAAGGTTTAGAATCACAATTCCATTTGCAGTGTCAAATGCATTTTGTAAATCTAAAAATGCAGTCACTTTATATGTATGTTCCACATTCAGAAATTCGAGAAAGGATGACTTTGTGCTTTTCCCATTCATAAAACCATAAAGATTAGCGGATAGTTTCCCTTCTAAAGTGTACTCAATTCTATTGAGAAGTACTCTCTCAAAGACATTGCAAAAGAAGCTCGTTTAAGATATTGGGCTCATTTTACCGCTGTTCTATTTAGGTATGGGAATGATTAAGCTTTCCTTCCATTCTCTTGGAAGAATGCCCTCTTGATATTTTACACTGAAGAGTAGTTGCATAGGATTAATGCAATGACAGATATTGTCAATTAGGTACAGAATTACTAGATATGTGATACCATCCTCCCTGGGGCAGTACTTTTTCCATTAGAGAGTACAAAATCGATTTCTGTTTTGGTAATGTAGTCAACAAATCTATCAGGTACCATTGTTTGTGCATATGCAATGCTTCCTTTTTAATGACTCTGTTAGTTTCATGCACTAGCAAGGACTCTTGAACTTCATGTGGTAAGTTGCTCAAAAAGGAAGTCTCAGCATATTTGTCTAGAAATATTGTAAGCAGTCAGTAATTAGAACATTTCCGTACAGAAATGATAACATAACAGTACCTCCAAATTTGTACGAAAAGGAGAAATCTCTCTCTCTCTCTCTCTCTCTCTCTCTCTCTCTCTCTCTCTCTCTCTCTCTCTCTCTCTATCTATCTATCTATCTATCTATCTATCTATCTATTTATCTTGCTATCTATCTATCTATCTATCTATCTATCTATCTATCTAT
>JAXCGZ010012123.1:17500-25000 GCA_037179515.1 Halocaridina rubra
GCGGGCACAGCATCAAAGAATAGCCCCAACATATTCCCTGCGTGTCGTAAGAGGCGACTAAACGTGGATGGGGCGAGGGAACTAGGAATTCCCCCCTTGTATTAATCTCCTGCGAGGCGTCAAATAAGAAGAGGAGTTGAGGGGAGAATAACTTCTCCCCAAACTCTAGTTTTGGAGTGTCTAAATGTGCGTGGTTGCAGTACCATAGAGAGCAAAAGATGTGAGATTGGATATATGTTTGCTAGGAGGAGGATGGATGTATTGGAATTGTGTGAGACGAAGATGAAAGGAAAAGGAGAAATGGCATTTGGTGATGTGACAGGTAGGGTGTCTGGGGTTGAAAGGGGGAGAGCGAGAGAAGGTGTGGCATTATTGCTGAGTGAATGGATGGTAAATAATGTGGCGGAATGAAAAGAAGTGTCATCTAGGCTGATGTGGGTGAGGGCTAGGATAGGTAGGGAATGTTGGGCTTTTGTTAGTGGGTATGGGCCAGGATGTGAGAGAAGTGAGGAAGAGTGGGATGAATTCTGGAATGAGTTAACTAGGTGTGTGAATGGTCTGAGTAGAAGGAACTATGTAGTTGTGTTGGGTGACTTGAATGCCATAGTGGGTGATGGAGAGGTAGAACGTGTTGTAGGTAAGTATGGGGTACCAAGTGGGAATGAGAGTGGCGAAAGACATTTAAATATGTGTGTGGAGCAAGAGTTGGTGACAGGTAATAGTTTTTTTTAAGAAGAAGTTAATAAATAAGTATACATGAATGAGAATAGCAAATGGAAGAGTGAAAGAAAGAGAAATGATGGATTATGTGTTGGTAGCAAAGAGCATGATTGGTAGAGTGAAAGCTTGTGCATGCATTTAGGGGTGTGGCTGCTAGGATGTCTGATCATTTTTTGGTTGAAGCAAAATTGGTAGTTGCAAAAGAGTGGGGAAATAGAGAGGGGGGATGTGGAAGGGAATTGGTGAAGGTGGAAGAGTTGAAAATGCCAGAGAAGAGACAGGAATATCAGGACAGGTTGAAAGTGGCATATGACATGGTGAAAGAAAGAGAAGTTGGTGAGTTAGAGGAGGAAAGGGGATTGATGAAAGAATGTTTTGTGGTACATGCAGGTGATGTGCTTGGAAAGAGGTTTATTGGAGGTGGCATGAAGAGGGGCAGTGAGTGGTGGAATGAAGGGGTGAAAATGAAGGTGGAAGAGACAAAGAGGGCTTTTGAGGAATGGCTGCTGTGTAAAAGTAGGGAAAAGTATGAACGATATAGGGAGAAAAATGTGGAAACCAAGCGGAAGATAGAGGAAGAGAAGAGGTTGGCAAATGTTATGTGGGGACAGGATTTTAGTTGGTCATATGATGAGAATAAAAGGAAGTTTTGGAAAGACTTGAAGAGAGTAAGGAAGGGTGGTTCGAGGATGAAAGAGACAGTGGAAGATGTGTATGGACAAATGTTAAGAGGGAACGTTGCAAGGAAAAGATGGGCAGATTATTTTGAGTGTTTGCTGAATGTTGATGAAGATAGAGAGGCAGCTATAGTGGCAGTGGGGGGTGTTGAGGTGCCAGTAATGAGATATGAAAATGAGAGAGAGATTACAAGAGAGGAGGTGAAAAGGGTATTGTATGAAGTGAAAGCAGGTAAAGCACCTGGAATGGATGGTGTGAGAGCAGAGATGTTGAAAGAAGGGGGTGTGACTGCATTGGAATGGTTAGTGAGAGCGTTTAATATATGCTTTATGATGTCAATGGTGCCAGTGGAATGGGTGATTACTTGTATAGTGCCCCTTTACAAAGGTAAGGGAGATGTGTATGAATGCAGTAATTTTAGGGGTATAATTTTGTTGAGTGTGGTAGGAAAAGTGTATGGTAGGATACTGGTTAATAAGATTATTGATAAAACAGAAAATGTGATCGCAGAAGTGCAGAGTGGATTTAGGAGAGGTAGAGGTTGCATAGATCAAATTTTAATAGCTAGGTAGTTATGTGAGAAATATTTAGCGAAGGGTAAGGATGTGTATATTGTATTTTTGGATCTGGAGAAAGCACATGATAGAGTTGGTAGAGAGGCAATGTGGAACGTTTTGAGATTATGTGGAATTAATGGTAAATTGTTGCATGCAGTGAAGAGTTTGTATGAGGGCAGTAGAGCTTGTGTTAAGGTAGGTAATGAAGTGAGTGAGTGGTTTCCAGTGAGTGTGGGACTGAAACAGGGATGTGTGATGTCACCATGGCTGTTTAATTTGTATATTGATGGAGTTGTAAGAAAGGTGAATTAGCAAGTGCGTGGTCGAGGTCTGAGAATGGTAGATGGGGATGATAATGAGTGGGAGCTGAAGCAGTTGCTGTTTGCAGATGATACTGTGGTGGTGGCAGATTCAAAGGAGAAGCTGTATCACTTAGTGTCAGAATTTGGAATGGTGTGTGAGAGAAGGATGTTGCGAGTGAATGGGGGAAAGAGTAAGGTTATGAGGTGTACAAGAAATGAGGATGGCGCTGGATTGAATGTTATGTTGAATGGAGAGACACTTGAGGAAGTTGATCAGCTTAAGTATTTAGGCTCTGTTATAGCTGCAAATGGTGGAGTGGAAACAGATGTTTGTCACAGAGTGAATGAAGGATGTAAAGTGTTTGGTGCGTTCAAAGGAGTAATGAAGAATAGAGGTTTGGAAATGAATGTTAAGAAAGTTTTGTATGACAAAGTGATTGTGCCAACTCTGATGTATGGATCAGAGTTATGGGGTATGAAAGTAAGTGAGAGACAGAAACTAAATGTGTTTGAGATGAAATACCTGAGGAGTATGATTGGTGTATCTTGGTTGGATAGGGTTAGAAATGAAGTGGTGAGAGCAAGAACGGATGTAAGGAGAAAAATTGCAGGTAGAGTAGATAAGAATGTTCTGAGAAGGTTTGGCTATATGGAAAGGATGGATGATGAACGACTGCTGAAAAAGGTGATTAATGTGAGAGTAGAAGGGTTAAATGCTAGAGGGAGGCCTAGGCTTGGGTGGATGGATGGAGTAAGGCGAGCCCTGAATGATAGGTGGATGGATGTGAGGGAAGCTAGTGAGCTTGCTAGGAATAGGAATGAGTGGCGAGTGATTGTGACGCAGCTCTGATGGGCATCTGCTGTTACCACGGGGGTGCATCTTACAGAGGTAGCCCTCTGGTATAGGCAGTAGGGGAGTTGGCAGTTGTGAAGCGACACAGGTTGTGGAAGAGCCAGGAGGATGGGCTGTGGCACTATTGCAGTGCCATCTAAACGGCCACTAGCTCCCTCGTAATTGCCCAGAGAGCAAAGTAATCCCCTTATGTTTTCTTTTTTTATATGTCGGCTACCCCCCAATTAAAGGGGGAAACAGCCAAGGTAGATAGATAGGATATATATATATATATATATATATATATATATATATATATATATATATATATATATATATATATATATATATATATATATATATATATATATATATATAAATATATATATATATAATATATATATATATATATATATATATATATATATATATATATATATATATATATATATATATATATATATATATATATATATATATATATATATATATATTTTTTTTTTTTTTGTCTTTTATGACTGTGACACCGGGACAGGCAGAAACTGCCCCAATCAATAAAGGCCTGGGCGCGAGAAAATACCAAGACAAAGGAAAAGAAAAAGGTTAAGGACAAGGCAGAGAAGAGGTAATGTCCAACAAATGAAATCGACATATAGAAAAAACAGTCAAAGTACAGAGGACCCAGAGATATGGAGGACTAGGCTCTTAGATGACGATAGAACTGCTTTTTGAAGGATGAGAGGTCATAAGAATTAGGAAAAACAGTAGGAGGAAGAGAGTTCCGGAGTCTGGAGGTAGATGGGATGAAGCAGTCGCTGCACTAACCAATCTGTGAACTACAATTCCCCAAACAGTACCTGTGAAATGAGGCTGCTTGGCGAGTGTTACACAGCTTCGGCAGTGGGGGGGGGATGCAACTCGCCAATTTGTTAGAGCAGCGATGGAAGTAGTAGCGATAGAAAAGAGAAAGGGAATATATCTTACTTCGAAGAGAGAGAGAATCTAGATATATATATATATATATATATATATATATATATATATATATATATATATATATATATATATATATATATATATATATATATATATATATATAGTATATGTATATGTATATGTATATGTATATGTATATGTATATGTATATGTACATGTACATGTACATGTACATGTATATATATATATATATATATATATATATATATATATATATATATATATATATATATATATATATATATATATATATATAGATAGATAGATAGATATGAATATATATATATATATATATATATATATATATATATATATATATATATATATATATATATATATATATATATATATATATATATATATATAGATAGATAGATAGATATGAATATATATATATATATATATATATATATATATATATATATATATATATATATATATATATATATATATATATATATATATATATATATATATATATATATATATATATATATATATATATATATATATATAGATAGATGTGAATATATATATATATATATATATATATATATATATATATATATATATATATAT
The DNA here is from genome assembly GCA_037179515.1 of Halocaridina rubra. Lineage (NCBI taxonomy): Eukaryota > Metazoa > Arthropoda > Malacostraca > Decapoda > Atyidae > Halocaridina > Halocaridina rubra. Next base: position 22,165 of record JAXCGZ010012123.1, read on the forward strand.
ATATATATATATATATATATATATATATATATATATATATATATATATATATATATATATATATATATATATATATATATATATATATATATATATATATAGATAGATATATATATAGATAGATAGATATGAATATATATATATATATATATATATATATATATATATATATATATATATATATATATATATATATATATATATATATATATATATATATATATATATATATATATATATATATATATATATATATATATATATATATATATATATATATATATATATATATATATATATATATATATATATATATATATATATATATATATATATATTTATATATATATATATATATATATATATATATATATATATATATATATATATATATATATATATATATATATATATATATATATATATATATATATATATATATATATATATATATATATATATATATATATATATATATATATATATATATATATATATATATATATATATATATATATATATATATATATATATATATATATATATATATATATATATATATATATATATATATATATATATATATATATATATATATATATATATATATATATATATATATATATATATATATATATATATATATATATATATATATATATGGCACCAGCCGCCCATTGAAAGACTACGACTGAAGGTATTAGGATGCAACTAGGACTGGTCCATACAATTTAAGGTTGAGTCTTCCTTCAGAACGGTTCTTTCCTCATGCCTATATCTACACTGCATATTCTGGTGTATTCATTACACATCTCTTGCTATTCCATTACATTTGACAAGTCACAACATTCCCCACATCTGTATCTTTTACTTTATTTTTCCTCACATTTGTTATTATTTATGGAAGGTTCACAACTAATGGCACCCAGTACCCGAAATAGAGGGGTGCGAAGAATCTCTTGGGATCGTGTTGTCTACAATATTGGCTTGAGGGAAGACACGCCTGGTGGTAGTAATGGTTCTGCTCTTAACCTTGCACCTCCCAATAGATCTGCCTCTTTCACTCTTCACTATTCTAACATTCGTGGGCTGAATTCTAATCTTTCGTCTGTGGAACAGCACTTGGGCACTTTCCTCCCTAACCTCCTCCTCCTATCTGAAACCTAGCTGTCAATACATGCTTCCACTGACCCATTCCAAATCTCTCACTATAATCTGTATACTCGTTTTCGTTCCAAAGGTGGGGTCTGTGCATATTGCAACACTAACACTCATACTGCGAGGCTCATGGACCTTGAATCTCCTGACCTTGATAATCTCTGGCCAAAAGTCTATCTCTCCACTACCACTATCTTCCTTTGCTTCTGCTACTGTTCTCCAAAACTCCACCGAGTTTGTGTCTTTCTTTGAATAATTAACCTCATGCCATGAGTCCTTGCTATCTTCTCACCCATATGCCGAAGTTCTCTACATTGGAGACTTCAATGTACACCACAGTGAGAGGCTTAATTTTTCTCATACTGATGTGGGAGGGAGCGAGGCCCTTGCTTTCTCTATTACTCACGATCTGGAGTAAATTATCAAACTTTCTACTCGTGTTCCTGATCGTCACAAACATGCTGCAAACACTCTTGACCTATTTTTTTACTTCTAACCCTTCAAACTACTCTTATTCTGTGCTTTCCCCTCTTTGTAAATCTGACCACTCTATGATCTCAGTCTCTTCCATTTTCAGTCCCCCACCATCAATCCCTCCTACTCAGAGCTGCCTTTGGCACTTCGGGCATACCAACTTGAAAATTTGTGTAACTTTGTCTTTGACTTCCCATGGGATGGCTACTGCTTTCAGTCCCTCAACCCTGATTAGGTAGCTCTAAAAGTTGCCGAGATCTTGACTGCGGGAATGGAGGCGTACATCCCCTCTTCTACAAAAACTCTCTCTCCCCCTAAACCTTTGTTTGACTGTGCCTGCTCCATGGCTCTCCAGGCTAGGAATCTTACCTAGCGTCTAGTTCCGATTTAACTTGCTCTGCTTTTATTATAGCTAAGAATCACTGTACTGCTCAGATTCGAAGGTCTAAGGCTTCCTTTATAAGAAGGAAAGTTGATGCCTTAATTCTTCTCCCACTGACAAATGCTTCTGGTCCTTAGCCAAAAAACTCTTCAAAAACTTCTGTAGCTCAAGCTCTCCCCCTCTCATTTGCTCTGATGGTTCTATAGCATGCTCTTCCACTGACAAAGCCACTCTCTTTGGCTCTCATATTTTCTGCCAACTCTTCTATCAACGATTCCAGCGCATCAATTCCTCAGACATATCCTCTCTCTAACCCTATGCCTTCCTTATCCTTTCTTCACGCAAAGTTTATAAGGTTCTTCGCTCGCTAAAGACGAACAAGGCATCTGGTCCCGATGGTATCCCTGCAAGGTTCCTTAAGGAGTTTGCAGATGAACTGGCTCCCCTGCTTTGCCGTCTTTTTCACATCATTCTGTCAACCAGTATCTATCCTTCATCTTGGAAGCATGCTCTAGTTCAGCCTGTTACTAAGAAGGATGACCGCTCTCTTCCTTCTAACTACCGACCAATTGTCCTAACCTTCTCTATTGCTAAATTTTTCGAAACTTTGCTCAATTCTCACTTCTTGAAATGCCTTGAATCTAACAAATATATATCACTAGTACGGCTTCCGCAAAGGGGGATCCACTGGTGATCTCCTGTCCTATGTTACTCTTGTATGGTCATCTTCTCTGAGGAACTATGGGGAATCCTTTGTCGTCGAACTTGATATCTCTGAGGCTTTTGACAAAATCTGGCACAAAGCTCTGTTGGCCAAACTCC
>JAXCGZ010012123.1:32500-35000 GCA_037179515.1 Halocaridina rubra
GAGGAAGAGTGGGATGAATTCTGGAATGAGTTAACTAGATGTGTGGATGGTCTGAGTAGAAGGAACTATGTAGTTGTGTTGGGTGACTTGAATGCCAGAGTGGGTGATGGAGAGATAGAAGGTGTTGTAGGAAAGTATGGGGTACCAGGTGGGAATGAGAGTGGCGAGAGACTGTTAGATATGTGTGTGGAGCAAGAGTTGGTGATAGATAATAGTTTATTTAAGAAGAAGTTAATAAATAAGTATAAATGGATGAGAGTGGCAAATGGAAGAGTGAAAGAAAGAGCATTGATGGATTATGTGTTGGTAGTAAAGAGCATGACTGGTAGAGTGAAAAATGTACATTCATTCATGGGTGTGGCTGCTGGGATGTCTGATCATTTTTTGGTTGAAGCAAAAGTGGTAGTAGCAAAAGAGTGGGGAAATAGTGTGGGGGGATGTAGAAGGGAAATAGCGAAGGTGGAAGAGTTGAAAAAGCCAGAGAAGAGACAGGAATATCAGGACAGGTTGAGAGTGGCATATGACAGGGTGAAAGAAAGAGAAGTTGGGGAGTTAGAGGAGGAATTGGGGTTGATGAAAGAATGTTTTGTGGGACTGCAAGTGATGTGTGTGGAAAGAGGTTTGTTGGAGGTGGCATGAGGAGGGGCAGCGAGTGGTGGAATGAAGGGGTGAAAATGAAGGTAGAAGAGAAAAAGAGGGCTTTTGAGGAATGGCTGCAGTGTAAAAGTAGGGAGAAGTATGAGAGATATAGGGAGAAAAATGTGGAAACCAAGCGGAAGGTAGAGGAAGTGAAGAGGTTGGAAAATGTTAGGTGGGGACAGGATTTTAGTAGGTCATATGAGGAGAATAAAAATAAGTTTTGGAAAGAAGTGAAGAGAGCAAGGAAGGGCGGATCGAGGATGGAAGAGACAGTGAAAGATGTGAATGGACAGATGTTAAGAGGAAACGATGCAAGGAAAAGATGGGCAGAATATTTTGGAGTGCTTGCTGAATGTTGAGGAAGATAGAGAGGCAGCTATAGTGGAAGTGGGAGGGGTTCAAGGGCCAGTAATGGGAGATGAAAATGAGAGAGAGATTACAAGAGAGGAGGTGAAAAGGGCATTGTATGAAGCGAAAGCAGGTAAAGCACCTGGAATGGATGGTGTGAGAGCGGAGATGTTGAAAGAAGGGGGTGTGACTGCATTGGAATGGTTAGTGAGAGTGTATAATATATTGCCTGTATAGTGGCCCTATACAAAGGTAAGGGAGATATGTATGAATGCAGTAATTTTAGAGGTATAAGTTTGTTGAGTGTGGTAGGAAAAGTGTATGGTAGGATACTGGTTAATAGGATTAGGGATAAGACAGAATATGTGATCGCAGAAGTGCAGAGTGGTTCTATGAGAGGTAGAGGTTGTATAGATCAGATTTTTATAGTTAGGCAGTTTTGTGAGAAATATTTAGCAAAGGGTAAGGAGGTGTGTTTTGCATTTTTGGATCTGGAGAAAGCATATGATAGAGTTGATAGAGAGGCTATGTGGAATGTTTTGAGCTTATATGGAATCAATGGTAAATTGTTGCATGCAGTGAAGAGTTTGTATGAGGGTAGTAGAGCTTGTGTTAGGGTAGGGAATGAAGTGAGTGAGTGGTTTCCAGTGAGTGTGGGACTGAGACAGGGATGTGTGATGTCACCATGGCTGTTCAATTTGTATATTGATGGAGTTGTAAGAGAGGTGAATGAGCGAGTGCGTGGTCGAGGTTTGAGAATGGTAGATGGGGATGATAACGAGTGGGAGCTGAATCAGTTGCTGTTTGCAGATGATACTGTGGTGGTGGCAGATTCAGAGGAAAAGCTGTGTCAGTTAGTGTCAGAATTTGGAATGGTGTGTGAGAGAAGGAAGCTGCGAGTGAATGTGGGAAAGAGTAAGGTTATGAGGTGTACAAGAAATGAGGATGGCTCTGGACTGAATGTTATGTTGAATGGAGAGACACTTGAGGAGGTTAATCAGTTTAAGTATTTAGGCTCTGTTATAGCTGCAAATGGTGGAGTGGAAGCAGATGTGTCTCACAGAGTGAATGAAGGATGTAAAGTGTTGGGTGCATTGAAAGGAGTGATGAAGAATAGAGGGTTAGAAATGAATGTTAAGAAAGTAGTTGTGCCAACTGTGATGTATGGATCAGAGTTATGGGGTATGAAAGTAAGAGACAGAAAATAAATGTGTTTGATATTAAAAGCCTGAGGAGTATGATTGGTGTATCTCAATTGGATAGGGTTAGGAATGAAGTGGTGAGAGCAAGAACGGGTGTGAGGAGAGAAATTGCAGCCAGAGTAGATATGAATGTTCTGAGATGGTTTGGCCATGTGGAAAGGATGGATGATGAAAGGCTGCTGAAAAAGGTGATGAATGCGAGAGTTGATGGGAGAAATGCTAGAGGGAGACCTAGGTATGGATGGATGGATGGAGTAAGGAGAGCCCTGAATGATAGGAGGATGGATGTGAGGGAAGCAAGCGAGCGTGCT
>JAXCGZ010012124.1:0-40364 GCA_037179515.1 Halocaridina rubra
CACCACAGAACACAGGAAGAGATGGGAAAGATCAAAAACTTGTTGCAAGAGGCAAGAAGGTTAAATGATGAAAGAAATGAAAGAAGAGAAGAAAAATTTTCATTACAGAGTTCTTCCAGACAAAGGGGAGATAAAGAAGATAATGACAGAAGATCAGGGGATGGGGCCTCATTAAGATTGTTATACACAGATGCTGATGGATTAGCTGGTAAGGCAGTAGAATTAAAAGATAGGATTCACAACAGTAAGGCAGATATAGTAGCAATTACAGAGACTAAGTTGAGTGAGGACATAAACAGTGTCACAGTTTATCCTAAGGGCTTCAGAATACTAAGGGTTGAAAGACCTGAGAGGACTGGTGGAGGGATAGCACTGCTCATAAGTGAAAGGATTCAAGTCGAAGAAATAAACTTGGCTATAGAAAGTGAGTTCAAGGAATTTCTTGTTGCTCGCATAAATACTGGGTCAGAGAGCATTATAATTACTGTAGTATACAACCCACCAAGGAACCAAAATAGGCTTGAAGTTTATGAGGAAAGTCATATAGGTACTATTGAAGTCATAAACTCAGTTGTTAACATGGCACGGGAAAAAAAATGTAGGATTTTGATTATGGGGAGACTTTAATCATAAAGAGATAGATTGGATAAATCTTGACCCACACAGTGGTGAGGACTCATTCGGGGCAAGATTCCTAGATTGCGTACAAGGGAATTTCCTACACCAACATGTAATGGAACCAACAAGGGCCAGGGGTGGGGATGAGCCATCACTACTTGATCTAGTGTTCACAGATCATGTGTTGGATATTGAAAAAATTGAGTATGAACCACCAATTGGAAAGAGTGACCACTGTGTGTTGTTGATGGAGTATATCATTGAAGATATTCTTCCTGAGAGTAGAGGCACTGAGGACATGAGGAGGAACTATCGGAAAGGAGATTACATCAAAATGAATGAGCTTTTTGCAGTTATTGACTGGAGAACCTTATTTTACAACAAATCTGTACAAGAAATGTATGACATCTTTTGTGAGAAATATGGGAAGATAGTAGATTGCTGCATACCTGTCACCAAAGTAGGTGTAATTCATGCCAGAGAGAAATGGTTTGATAATGGGTGTAAAAGAGCTAAGGAGTGGAGAGACAAATGCTGGAAAAGGTATAGGAGGAGAAAAAACATAAATGCCTGGCAAACCTACAAAAGAGCAAGAAATGACTACCTAAGTAAAAGGAGAGAGGCAGAGAGAGACTATGAGAGGGACATCACCAGGAAGGCTAAAGAAAATCCCAAGCTTTTCCACAGCTTTATCAGAGGAAAACTGAAGGTAAAAGAACAGGTTTTAAGGCTAAAGAGAGCGGATGGAAGCATCACTGAGACGGATGAAGAGATCTGCAAAGAATTGAACAAGGAGTTTCAGTCAGTATTTACAGTAGAAAATACCCCACCCCCTCAGATTGCAGTGATAGAAGCTCAAGGGCCGGTATTAGAGAACATCAACCTTACAGCCACAGAGGTATGCAAAGCGCTGATGGATTTAGATGTTCATAAAGCTACAGGTCCTGATGACATATCCCCTCATGTGCTTAAAAAATGCGCAAACACAATATCAGTGGCACTAAGTATCATATTTAAGGAGTCACTGGAGTCGGGGGAGATTCCAAGATGCTGGAAACCAGCAAATGTGATACCTATCTTCAAAAAGGGAAGGAGGGATACGGCTCTGAACTATAGACCAGTTTCCTTGACCAGCATAGTTTGCAAAGTTATGGAGAAACTACTAAGAAACATATCTCTCTTCACTTGGAATCCTTCAACTTTTTGTCAGTGAGGCAACATGGCTTCAGAGAAGCTAGATCAACAGTAACAAACTTATTAGAATTTTATGATGAGGTAAGCCAAATCTTACAGGAAAGAAAGAGCTGGGCAGATTGCATATTCCTAGAATTCCAGAAAGCGTTTGACACTGTTCCACATGGGAGACTTATTAGGAAGCTGCAATCAATGGCTAGAATAGGTGGAAATGTTTTGGAATGGATAAAAACTTACTTAGAAGGAAGGGAACAGAGGGTTTGAGTAAGACACTCAGTGTCTGAATGGAGAAGAGTTAGTAGTGGAGTTCCACAGGGTTCAGTTTTAGGGCCACTTTTGTTCCTTGTATATGTAAATGACCTACCAGAGTCTGTAAATTCATTCATGCATATGTTTGCAGATGATGCAAAGATTGTGAAGAAAGTAGGAAACGAGAACAATGGTAGAGAACTTCAGAAGATCTAAATAGTCTGCATGAGTGGTAAAAAAAGTGGCTAATGAAATTCAATGCTTCAAAATGTAAGGTAATGAGAATAGGTACAAGTGCAAGAAGGCCCACGCTTGACTACTCGGTGGCTGGAGTACAACTTCAAGAGACAGAAAATGAGAGAGATCTAGGAGTAAACATACTGGCAGATTTGTCTCCAGAAATACATATAATTGGCATAGTAAGGGCAGCATATGCATTCTTATCAAATGTAAGGGTAGCCTTCAGGCACATGGACAAGGAATGTTCAGAAATATTTCTGTAACCTATGTGAGGCCAAAACTCGAATATGCAGCCCCTTTTGGAATCCGCAATTGGAAAAGCATATACCTAAGCTTGAAAAAGTTCAAAAACATGCCACGAAACTGGTGCCAGAAATACGCAATCTCAGTTATGATGAGAGGCTGAGGGAATTAGACTTACCATCACTCGAAGCTAGAATATTGAGGGGGGATATGGTGACAGTCTTTAAATTCCTTCATGGTTATGATAGAGTGGATAGGAATCGATATTTTGATATGGCTGACTCTAGAACTAGAGGTCATAGTTTGAAGCTTCGTAAGAAAACTTCTTGCAGGATGTAAGGAAATACCTTTTCAGTGTAAGAGTAGTTGATAATTGGAATTGGCTAAGCGAGGAGGTAGTTAATGCTATCTCAATCCATTGTTTTAAGGACAGGTATGATGAGTATCACTATGTATAAAATAGAACCGATTAGGAGACGGGAAGATACGAGCTTTGGGCTGTTTCCCGTAAACACAATTAGGTAATCACATTTTATATATATATATATATATATATATATATATAATATATATATATATATATATATATATATATATATATATATATATATATATATATATATACATATATAAATATATATATATATATATATATATATATATATATATATATATATATATATATATATATATATATATATATATATATATATATGTATATATATATATATATATATATATATATATATATATATATATATATATATATATATATATATATATATATAATATATATATATATACATATATATATATATATATATATATATATATATATATATATATATATATATATATATATATATATATATATATATATATATATATATGTATATATATATATATATATATATATATATATATATATATATATATATATATATATATATATATATATATATATATATATATATATATATATCTATATATATATATATATATATATATATATTATATATATATATATATATATATATATATATATATATATATATATATATATATATATATATATATATATATATATATATATATATATATATATATATATATATATATATATATATATATATATATATATATATATATATATATATATATATATATATATATATATATATATATATATATATATATATATATGCATATATATATATATGCTTGTATATCAGTTACTCTCTCTCTCTCTCTCTCTCTCTCTCTCTATATCTCTCTGTCTCTCTCTCTCTCTCTCTCTCTCTCTCTCTCTCTCCCTGTATATATATATATATATATATATATATATATATATATATATATATATATATATATATATAATATATATATATATATATATATATAAATATATATATACATACATATTTGTGTGTGATTACCTAATTGTGATTACCTAATTGTGTTTACGGGAAAGAGCCCAAAGCTCGTATCTTCCCGTCTCCTGATCGGTTCCATTTTAGACTTAGTGATACTTATCATACCTGTCCTTAAAACTATGGATTGAGATAGCATTAACTACCTCCTCGCTTAGCGAATTCCAATTATCAACTACTCTTACACTGAAAAAGTATTTCCCTACATCCTGCAAAGAAGTTTTCTTACGAAGCTTCAAACTATGACCTCTAGTTCTAGAGCCAGCCATATCGAAATATCGATCCCTATCCACTCTATCATAACCATGAAGGAATTTAAAGACTGTCACCATATCCCCCCTCAATATTCTAGCTTCGAGTGATGGTAAGTTTAATTCCCTCAGCCTCTCATCATAACTGAGATTGCGTATTTCTGGCACCAGTTTCGTGGCATGTCTTTGAACTTTTTCAAGCTTAGCTATGTGCTTTTTCAAGTGCGGATTCCAAAAGGGGGCTGCATATTCGAGTTTTGGCCTCACATAGGTTACATAAATATTTCTGAACATTTCCTTGTCCATGTGCCTGAAGGCTACCCTTACATTTGATAAGAATGCATATGCTGCCCTTACTATGCCATTTATATGTATTTCTGGAGACAAATCTGCCAGTATGTTTACTCCTAGATCTCTCTCATTTTCTGTCTCTTAAAGTTGTACTCCAGGCACCGAGTAGTCAAGCGTGGGCCTTCTTGCACTTGTACCCATTCTCATTACCTTACATTTTGAAGTATTGAATTTCAATAGCCTCTTTTCTGACCACTCATGCAGATTATTTAGATCCTCCTGAAGTTCTCTACCATTGTTCTCGTTTTTTACTTTCTTCACAATCTTTGCATCATCTGCAAACATATTCATGAATGAATTTACAGACTCTGGTAGGTCATTTACATATACAAGGAACAAAAGTGGCCCTAAAACTGAACCCTGTGGAACTCCACTACTAACTCTTCTCCATTCAGACACTGAGTGTCTTACTCTAACCCTCTGTTCCCTTCCTTCTAAGTAAGTTTTTATCCATTCCAAAACATTTCCACCTATTCTAGCCATTGAGTGCAGCTTCCTAATAAGTCTCCCATGTGTGTGATTACCTAATTGTGATTACCTAATTGTGTTTACGGGAAAGAGCACAAAGCTCGTATCTTCTCGTCTCCTGATCGGTTCCATTTTTAGACTTAGTGATACTTATCATACCTGTCCTTAAAACTATGGATTGAGGTAGCATTAACTACCTCCTCGCTTAGCGAATTCCAATTATCAACTACTCTTACACTGAAAAAGTATTTCCTTACATCCTGCAAACAAGTTTTCTTCCGAAGCTTCAAACTATGACCTCTAGTTCTAGAGCCAGCCATATCGAAATATCGATCCCTATCCACTCTATCATAACCATGAAGGAATTTAAAGACTGTCACCATATCCCCCCTTACTCTTCTAGCTTCGAGTGATGGCAAGTCTAATTCCCTCAGCCTCTCATCATAACCGAGATTGCGTATTTCTGGCACCAGTTTCGTGGCATGTCTTTGAACTTTTTCAAGCTTAGCTATGTGCTTTTTCAAGTGCGGATTCCAAAAGGGGGCTGCATATTCGAGTTTTGGCCTCACATAGGTTACATAAATATTTCTGAACATTTCCTTGTCCATGTGCCTGAAGGCTACCCTTACATTTGATAAGAATGCATATGCTGCCCTTACTACGCCATTTATATGTATTTCTGGAGACAAATCTGCCAATATGTTTACTATTAGATCTCTCTCATTTTCTGTCTCCTGAAGTTGTACTCCAGCCACCGAGTAGTCAAGCTTGGGCCTTCTTGCACTTGTACCCATTCTCATTACCTTACATTTTGAGGTATTGAATTTCATTAGCCACTTTACTGACCACTCATGCAGATTATTTAGATCCTCCTGAAGTTCTCTACCATTGTTCTCGTTTTTTACTTTCTTCACAATCTTTGCATCATCTGCAAACATATTCATGAATGAATTTACAGACTCTGGTAGGTCATTTACATATACAAGGAACAAAAGTGGCCCTAAAACTGAACCCTGTGGAACTCCACTACTAACTCTTCTCCATTCAGACACTGAGTGTCTTACTCTAACCCTCTGTTCCCTTCCTTCTAAGTAAGTTTTTATCCATTCCAAGACATTTCCACCTATTCTAGCCATTGATTGCAGCTTCCTAATAAGTCTCCCATGTGGAACAGTGTCAAACGCTTTCTGGAAGTCTAGGAATATGCAATCTGCCCAGCCCTCTCTTTCCTGTAAGATTTGGCTTACCTCATCATAAAATTCTAATAAGTTTGTTACTGTTGATCTTCCTTCTCTGAAGCCATGTTGCCTCACTGACAAAAAGTTGAAGGATTCCAAGTGAAGAGAGATATGTTTCCTTAGTAGTTTCTCCATAAGTTTGCAAACTATGCTGGTCAAGGAAACTGGTCTATAGTTCAGAGCCGTATCCCTCCTTCCCTTTTTGAAGATAGGTATCACATTTGCTTGTTTCCAGCATCTTGGAATCTCCCCCGACTCCAATGACTCCTTAAATATGATACTTAGTACCACTGATATTGTGTTTGCGCATTTTTTAAGCACATGAGGGGATATGTCATCAGGACCTGTAGCTTTATGAACATCTAAATCCATCAGCGCCCTGCATACCTCTGTGGCTGTAAGGTTGATGTTCTCTAATACCGGCCCTTGAGCTTCTATCACTGCAATCTGAGGGGGTGGGGTATTTTCTACTGTAAATACTGACTGAAACTCCTTGTTCAATTCTTTGCAGATCTCTTCGTCCGTCTCAGTGATGCTTCCATCCGCTCTCTTTAGCCTTAAAACCTGTTCTTTTACCTTCAGTTTTCCTCTGATAAAGCTGTGGAAAAGCTTGGGATTTTCTTTAGCCTTCCTGGTGATGTCCCTCTCATAATCTTTCTCTGCCTCTCTCCTTTTACTTAGGTAGTCATTTCTTGCTCTTTTGTAGGTTTGCCAGGCATTTATGTTTTTTCTCCTCCTATGCCTTTTCCAGCATTTGTCTCTCCACTCCTTAGCTCTTTTACACCCATTATCGAACCATTTCTCTCTGGCATGAATTACACCTACTTTGGTGACAGGTATGCAGCAATCTACTATCTTCCCATATTTCTCACAAAAGATGTCATACATTTCTTGTACAGATTTGTTGTAAAATAAGGTTCTCCAGTCAATAACTGCAAAAAGCTCATTCATTTTGATGTAATCTCCTTTCTGATAGTTCCTCCTCATGTCCTCAGTGCCTCTACTCTCAGGAAGAATGTCTTCAATGATATACTCCATCAACAACACACAGTGGTCACTCTTTCCAATTGGTGGTTCATACTCAATATTTTCAATATCCAACACATTATCTGTGAACACCAGATCAAGTAGTGATGGCTCATCCCCACCCCTGGCTCTTGTTGGTTCCATTACATGTTGGTGTAGGAAATTCCCTTGTACGCAATCTAGGAATCTTGCCCCAAAGGAGTCCTCACCACTGTGTGGGTCAAGATTTATCCAATCTATCTCTTTATGATTAAAGTCTCCCATAATCAAAATCCTACATTTTTTCTCCCGCGCCATGTTAACAACTGAGTTTATGACTTCAATCGTACCTATATGACTTTCCTCATAAATTTCAAGCCTATTTTGGTTCCTTGGTGGGTTGTATACAACAGTTATTATAATGCTCTCTGACCCAGTATTTATGCGAGAAACAAGATATTCCTGAACTCACTTTCTATAGCCAAGTTTATTTCTTCAACTTGAATCCTCTCACTTATGAGCAGTGCTATCCCTCCTCCAGTCCTCTCAGATCTTTCGACCCTTAGTATTCTGAAGCCCTTAGGAAAAACTGTGACACTGTTTATGTCCTCACTCAACTTAGTCTCTGTAATTGCTACTATATCTGCCTTACTGTTGTGAATCCTATCTTTTAATTCTACTGCCTTACCAGCTAATCCATCAGCATTTGTGTATAACAATCTTAATGAGGCCCCATCCCCTGATCTTCTGTCATTATCTTCTTTATCTCCCCTTTGTCTGGAAGTATTCCGTAACGAAAATTTTTCTTCTCTTCTTCATTTCTTTCATCATTTAACCTTCTTGCCTCTTGCAACAAGTTTTTGATCTTTCCCATCTCTTCCTGTGTTCTGTATCGTCTAATGAACACTTCTTTGCATTCTTGAAGGTCTTTTAGACTTTTTTTTCTCAACAATATTTCCCTACATGTCTCCCCTCTCTCAAAGGTTACTTTTGTTGGTCTCGGCTTTCCTTCCCTCGAATATTTACCTAGTTGGTGTATGTTTACAATATCCTCAGGACCACATACTACTCCAAGCTTTCTTATCAGGTCTACAACGTTAGCTTTATTTTCTTCAAGTCTCCCCTGCCATGTTGGCTCCTGGGATTCACTTATGCCTGAGATTACCACTGTCTTCTCCTTATCAAGTGCCTGTCTGATGAGTGGGTTTGCCCTTTCCATCACAACGTCTTTCATTTTTTCGATTACTGTCTCTTTATAGTCAACTGTTTGTATGTTTTCCAGTGCCACCACCTTTACAGCCTCTTTTACTGCCACATTCCCCTTTAGTGCATCAGCAAAGGACGTTTTCATGGCATCATTTTCCATATTCAGCTCCTGGAACTCTTTTCTGAACTGTTCAATGTTTTCCTTAATCTGAACATTCCAAGCAGCAATCTCGTCTCTCTCAGAAGATAGCAGTGAACTAACATCTAATTCCTTTAGGTTGTCATTTAGCTGTTTGTTTTTATCTTCTTGATTAGAAATTCTAGATTCTAGTTGACTCTTTTCCCCTTCCAGCTTCTTTATTCTTTTTTCTAGTTCCTTTCTCTCCTGCCCTTGTGCTTTATTTGCTTCCTCCAAAGATCTTATTTGTTCTCTGAGTGTTTCATTCTCTTTCATTTCTCCATCCATATTCCGAATTTTATCATCAAGGCTTGTAATCATTTCCTCTAACTTCTTGATTCTCTGTTTAAGTCCTCTGATGACTACCCCTTCTCCCGACCCATGGGTGGGAGAGGTTTGGGACAGAGATGGCTTCATTTTTATGTTCTCCCTCTCACAGAATATAGAAAGAAGACGAGAAAGAGGAAAAAAAAAAAAAGAGAAAAACTTCTAATTTACCTTCACACAGAATTTTTATATCTCCATATAAGTGCTATTTAGTGACTCAGTTTGTCTCCTTTCTGGTAACACACATCTTAACTTAAAAACTTGACCATGGTAATTTAAGTATAAAAAGAAAAAGAAAAACAAAAGTCAAACCTGAAGGAAAATTCGAATTTGTGTTCGAGGTGGCACCCACCTGTTTCTGCTATATATTCTTCCTAACTGATAAACTGACTTGCTAACCAAGATATGTTATCACGGGATTTAGACTTTACATTTAACTCAATATATATACAAAATAACAAAATAGCAAACGAGAAAGCTAAAAGAAAGGGCCATGGAGGCGCCTCCTGTTGGGGAATTTGTAACCGATACCCCGAGTGAAGATCCTTGGCGGGTCTTGAACCGACGAACTAATGAATCATTGTCACATTCTCTCTCTCTCTCTCTCTCTCTCTCTCTCTCTCTCTCTCTCTCTCTCTCTCTCTCTCTCTCTCTCTCTCTCTCTCTCTCTCTCTCTCTCTCTCTCTCTCTATATATATATATATATATATATATATATATATATATATATATATATATATATATATATATATATATATATATATATATATATATATATATATATATATAAATATATATATATATATATATATATATATATATATATATATATATATATATATATATATATATATATATATATATATATATATATATATATATATATATATATATATATATATATATATATATATATATATATATATATATATATATATATATATATATATATATATATATATATATATATATATATATATATATATATATATATATATATATATATATATATATATATATATATATATATATATATATATATATATATATATATATATATATATATATATATATATATATATATATATATATATATATATATATATATATATATATATATATATATATATATATATATATTTATATATATATAAATATATATATATATATATATATATATATATATATATATATATATATATATATATATATATATATATATATATATATATATATATATATATATATATATATATATATATATATATATATATATATATATATATATATATATATATATATATATATATATATATATATATATATATATACATATATATACATATATATATATATATATATATATATATATATATATATATATATATATATATATATATATATATATATATATATATATATATATATATATATATATATATATATATATATATATATATATATATATATATGTATGTATATATATATATATATATATATATATATATATATATATATATATATATATATATATATATATATATATATATATATATATATATATATATATATATATATATATATATATATATATATATATATATATATATATATATATATATATATATATATATATATATATATATATATATATATATATATATATATATATATATATATATATATATATATATATATATATATATATATATATATATATATATATATATATATATATATATATATATATATATATATATATATATATATATATATATATATATATATAAATATATATATATAAATATATATATATATATATATATATATATATATATATATATATATATATATATATATATATATATATATATATATATATATATATATATATATATATAACCAGGGAAGCACATTACATATGTGAAAACATGAATCATTTTTTACCCCGACCGGGACTCGAACCAAGGACTTATAACTGCTAAGTCAAGGCGCTGCCAACTACACACCACAGAAGGTTTAAAAGGAATCCAACCTTATAGCTTATATCTGCTATACTTAGGGATGAACACTTTCTATCTGAATGCCACTCTGTTCATATTACGGATTCCCCAAGCTCACTCGTGGCTTCATTTTAGCATTTAATTCATTCCCAATCTCATGCAGGTCATACAATAAGCAAGCAACCACATTACATATGTGAAAACATGAATCATTTTTTACCCCGACCAGAACTCGAACCAAGGACTTATTATTACTAAGTCAAGGTGCTACCAACTACACACCACAGAAGTTTTAGAAGGAATCCTTCCTTATAGCTTATATCTGCTATACTTAGGGATGAACGCATTATATCTGAATGACACTATGTTCATATTACAGATTCCCCAACCTCACTCGTTGCTTCATTTTAGCATTTAATACAATTCCCCGTCTCATTCGGGTCATACAATAACCAAGCAAGCACATTACATATGTGAAAACATGAATCATTTTTTACCCCGACCGGGGCTCAAACCTAGGACTTATAATTACTAAGTCAAGGCGCTTCTAACTACACACCACAGAAGGTTTAAAAGGAATCCAACTTTATAGCTCATATCTGCTATACTTATGGATGAACGCATTCTATCTGAATGACCCTATGTTCATATTACAGATTCCCCAACCTCACTCGTCGCTTCATTTTAGCATTTAATTCAATTCCCAATCTCATTCGGGTCATACAATAAACAAGCAAGCACATAACATATGTGAAAACATGAATCATTTTTTACCCGAACTGGGGGTCGAACCTAGGACTTATAATTACTAAGTCAAGGCGCTACCAACTACACACCACAGAAGGTTTAAAAGGAATCCAACCTTATAACTTATATCTGCTATACTTAGGGATGAACGCATTCTATCTGAATGCCACTATGGTCATATTACAGATTCCCCAACCTCACTCGTGGCTTCATTTTAGCATTTAGTTCAATTCCCAATCTCATTCGGGTCATGCAATAACCAACCAAGCACATTACATATGTGAAAACATGAATCATTTTTTCACCCCGACCGGGACTCGAAGCTAGGACTTATAATTACTAAGTCAAGGCACTACCAACTACACACCACAGTGAGGTTGGGGAATATGTAATATGAACATAGTGACATTCAGATAGAATGCATTCATCCCTAAGAATAGCAGATATTAGCTATAAGGTTGGATTCCTTTTAAACCTTCTGTGGTGTGTAGTTGGTAGCGCCTTGACTTAGTAATTATAAGTCCAAGGTTCAAGCCGCTGTCAGGGTAAAAAATGATTCATGTTTTCACATATGTAATGTACTTGTTTGGTTGTTGTATGACCCGAATGAGATTGGGAATTTAAACAAATGCTAAAATGAAGCCACTAGTGAGGTTGGGGAATCTGTAATATGAACACAGTGGCATTCAGATAGAATTTGTTCATCCCTAAGTATAGCAGATATAAGCTATAAGATTGGATTCCTTTTAAACCTTCTATGGTGTGCAGTTGGTAGCGCCTTGACCAGTAATTATAGGTCCTAGGTTCGAGTCCAGGTCGGGGTAAAAAATTATTCATGTTTTCACATATGTAATGTGCTTGCTTGGTTATTGTATGACCCGAATGATATTGGGAATTGAATTAAATGCTAAAATAAAGCCACGAGTGAGGTTGGGGAATCTGTAATATGAACATAGTGGCATTCATATAGAATGCGTTTATCCCTAAGTATAGCAGATATAAGCTATAAGGTTGGATTCCTTTTAAACCTTCTGTGGTGTGTAATTGGTAGCGCCTTGGCTTAGTAATTATAAGTCCTAGGTTCGAGTCCCAGTCGGGGTAAAAAATGATTCATGTTTTCACATATGTAATGTGCTTGCTTGGTTATTGTATGACCCGAATGAGATTGGGAATTAAATTAAATGCTAAAATGAAGCCACTAGTGAGGCTGGGGAATCTGTAATATGAACAGAGTGGCATTCAGATAGATTGCGTTCATACCTAAGTATAGCAGATATAAGCTATAAGGTTGGATTCCTTTTAAACCTTCTGTGGTGTGTAGTAGGTAGCGCCTTGACTTGGTAATTATAAGTCCTAGGTTCGAGTCCCGGTCGGGGTAAAATGTGATTCATGTTTTCACATATGTTATGTACTTGCTTGAGTATTGTATGACCCAAATGAGATTGGGAATTTTAAATGCTAAAATGAAGCCACGAGTGAGGTTGGGAATCTGTAATATGAACATAGTGGCATTCAGATAGAATGCGTTCATCCGTAAGTATAGCAGATATAAGCTATAAGGTTGGATTCCTTTTAAACCTTCTGTGGTGTGTAGTTGGTAGCGCCTTGACTTACTAATTATAAGTCCTAGGTTCGAGTCCCTTTCGGGGTAAAAAATGATTCATATATATATATATATATATATATATATATATATATATATATATATATATATATATATATATATATATATATATATATATATATATATATATATATATATATATATATATATATATATATATATATATATATATATATATATATATATATATATATATATATATATATATATATATATATATAGAGAGAGAGAGAGAGAGAGAGAGAGAGAGAGAGAGTAACTGATTCATCAGTTCGTCGGTTCGAGACCCGCCAAGTGCATTCACTCGGTGTACTAGTTACAAATTCCCAAAAGGAGGCACCTTCCTAGCCCTTATTGTATAAGGAAATCTCTGACGTAAAACTTGATCAAACACACACACATATATATATATATATATATATATATATATATATATATATATATATATATATATATATATATATATATATATATATATATATATATATATATATATATATATATATATATATATATATATATATATATATATATATATATATATATATATATATATATATATATATAATATATATATATATATATATATATATATATATATATATATATATATATATATATATATATATATATATATATATATATATATATATATGTCATAAAGAAATTTTAATTTAGAAGGTAGCAGAACATAGACCATGTGGTTTCAGGGGTGTTCAAGTGTTGTAACTGACATTTTTCAGTGTTTTTTCCTGGGTAGGATGTGTGTTTACAGAAAGATGACAAGAGATCTGTGGATCAACCCATAGGCCTCTCACACTGCAATGCCAAGTGTCAATAGAGGTCAGAAATGTCACACAGTTCTATGTCGTTCCCAAGAGAGCTGAAAACCAAATCTACATGTGCATATCCACATGCATCTGTGAAAATACATAGATAGGTCCTCCTTGTGTCCGATTGGCCTTCTTTTAGCCACGCCCCTAATACTACGGAAAATTGGCGGGTAACCCCTTTTCTCTGGATGCCTATTGGGTGAGGCTGTCCAAGCATACCATGCCCTGCCATCTTGGTCGTACAAGAAAGTAAGAGGCAGTAAGATACCAGAGTCAGTAAGAAATTGTCATGGGCACAAATAAGATCTTAGATTTTACCTTAAGGGGGCTGGGAACATTGAGGTGTAAGATAAGTGTAGAACTAAATAAATTAAGTGTTAAGTTAATTCTTGCTTGTCCATTTTAACCTCGCAACCTAATAAAAGTTTAGTATATAGAGAACAATAATACGACATTGGTGGCATTCTGGTAAGATATTACTCTACGACTTTGAGTCTAGTATAGTCACAGAATGAAACTATACGACAATGGTGGCAGCTCAGTATGATATCATGCCTAAATTACCGTGAACAGACAAAAAGATTTCTATGCCAGTGCATCTTGTGCCATGAAAAAAAATGCAAAACAGAGATAATAACGCATCTCTGGAAGCAATGTCGGAGGTAGAAATTCGTCGAATCCTATAGTTAGAAGAAACTACAAGACTCCTAAAAGCAAGCTGCCAGACTGCACCCTCAAATAGAGGTATTGTGGCCATCGGCCACACTGACGGTGCTGATAACCTAACAGACACCGAGAGCAACGCCTCAAACTCCGACGACTCTCAGATGTTAGAGGAAGCACAGCAACTCATACCTCACCCTCCTCATCCCTGTTCTCATATAAGAAAGGCGTCCTGCAGTAAGACTCGTCCCTTACATTTTGATACTGAGGGAAAGTTGCTGAAACTTCATTCACGAAGGCTGAGAAACATCAACTGGAGAGCCGAGTGGTCAACTTGGGAGAAAATTTCAGCGCAATTCACGTATTTCACCGTGAGGAGCACTGTGAATGTTGCTTGAGAAACAACGCCCCTAACAGGCATTATCTGTTGCAGAATTCAACTAAGAAGATGCCTGGGATGGTGAATCGGCGATTTTATGAGAGATATGGACGACATTGGCAAGAAAAGCAATGAGCCCAGAAGAAAGGAAAACCCCCTCCTCCAGTAACAGTGGCCGTGATGTTCTTCAAGCAGCATCCCAAAATGGCTAAGTACTTGTAATTTTTATCTAGTGAGTAATGGGACTATTATTAAGAGAAATTGAGGTCAGAGGACTGTGCCATTTTACTCTGTAGATATGCTTTGACTCAGCCACCCTGCATATAAAAGGGAGTATGGCTTTAGTAAATTAATAGAAGTAGAATTTCTGTTCCCAATACTAAACTAGATAATTTGTACTAATAGCTATAAGCATTAATGAACTCGATTTTTTTATAATTAAAACAATATCGCGAGTAAAGGCGTTTGAAGGATGTTCAATTTATTTTTTTTTATTATTGCCTAAGTTCAGCATTAAATAGGCGAAGGTACTGATTTTAATTGAAAAAGTTAATATACGTATAAAATAATTTTTATATTAATTTCTTAAAGCGGGAGTAGAGTAATTTTAGAGTAATTATACCGAGTAACGTTTTTGGGAGAGACAGTGTTTAAGAATAAAATATGAGTTGTAGAGTTGTTATATACTCAGAAATGGGTGTAAGAATTATATTGAGAAACAAACTTGAATCCGTTTTATAGTCTTATTTTTTATTTTATCGCGTGTGATATTTTTAACGAAAAGAATGCGGAAATCTCAAATTCGTTATTATAAAGTAACAGTAATTGTACTTATTATTTGTTATTAAAATACGTGTATGTCCTATCCATTGAAGAGTCGGAGACTTTTGTGATGATATTAAGACTATTACTTTTTGATATAACGAGACTTTTGTTCATCCATGTTTTATGCAGGCGGGGAAAGAGAGTAGAGTAGACTGTACCTTGATAGGGAGGTTATGGTGTCACCCTACCCTAATGTAAATGGGGAGTATAGAGGAGACCTATGACTGTCGACACAGTCATGCGACTACAGGGGGCGAATGCTATTTCACACAAACACTCCTTCAGAGTGACAGGGAAACAAACTAGCATGCTGTAAATAGAAGAGTGTCGGAAGAGGAGTTGTAAAGAATGAAAGAGAATACGAGTTTTGAGAGTGGCGAGTGAGAGAGATAATGGGTATGACTGACCTGGGGTATAATGGGGGGAATGTATTTGTGAATGGAATTGCGAGAAGTTCATTAAGAAGCAGGATGGGGACTGGGTCTGGGAGGACCCTTCCCCTGCATCACTAGTGTCTTACTGCAAGCCATATGCGATTGAAGGAGGCGTATTTGTTGATATGCACATACTTTTAACGGGAGGTGAGGTAGACATTGCAATATTGATTAATGGATATGTTTATGTAAATGCTTAAAGAGTCAATGTAGTGAAGTTCCACCTTCCCAGATATGGCCGAAGTGCAATAGTTTTTTTTTTTATTATGGCCCCTACTCTGCCAGTGAAATAATTGTTCTATTTCTGAAATTCCAAGAGAGATATTAAGTGATAAAGGACTCGAATCTATGAATGATTATTAATTTTTTTTCTAGCTGAAGTATTTACAGTAATTGTTAGAAGGAATATTCTAAATAGATAGAATAAAACTTTTGAGTTTAAGTCATGATAATGTTTGCCACCATAATTTCAGCTTGGTCACAAAGAAGGGAGTGTGAACTCACAAGAATTGACAACAAGAATGTTGCGCAGCCATTTCCTGTATTTGAAAGAGACGAAGGCAATTCAGAAACCGAAGAGACAGGGGAAGAAACAGTGCATGCACGCAAATCTCCCCACAAAAGCTAGCCATCTGAAGTCCAGAAGACAAATATTAAGCAGTATTTTGGGTTGGAAAAGAAAGAAAGAGGAAAAAATGGGTAATTAAATACCTAACCGATCATAAGTATAGAAAAAGAGAAAAATAATATATATAAAACTTCCCCCCTGTCTCCTGAGGTATTCTGTTGAATAGTCACTCGAAAAGAAAAGTTAATTTGAGTAAATAGAAGAATACATTTGTTATTTTTACGTACGATTCCTAAAGAGATTATGAATATTAAGCAAAATTTATTCTTTAATGTTGCAAATGAAATATTATATTCTAATTTTATTACTGCATGCACAGTTACATGATTTTTTTTTATGGTTTTAATTGAGAGGTGGATATAGCCTTCATATGATAATTGTAACATTTCGAAGAGATAAAGATATTATCGATTTTGAGAAGCTTATCTGGAGATAATTATTGTTAATTACTGTCTTTATCATGAAATTTATAATTATAATTGAGGTAATTAAGATAACTGAGATTCTCAGAGCGTATATTTTGAACACGAAATTGAAATAATGATACTAAAGTCCTTTTATATCGTTTATTAAGAAAGGATAATGGCAAATTTTGTTGATGGTATTAGATATAAATAAATAAGAATAAGGAATTCTCTTGATATATCAGCTTTAGAATAAAATATTTTAAACCTACAATGCTTGTTAAGCTTCCAAGAGTTTCATATTTTATTAACCATAATTATCAAATATGATTGTAGTATTTTGTTTAAATCTCATCGGAGGAATGTTTGACTTATAGCAAGTGTGTGTTTTGACTCAACCCTCTGATTTATGAAAAGAGAAAAGATTGCCATAATAGGCAAGTATGTGCATGTTTATTTCACTAGCGTTATTTGCAAGGTTAAACAGAAAAAGAATGAATTTATGCTTCAGTGTCTCTGTTTGTATATTAAGTTATTTTGTTTTTATTTTTTTAAGACGCTAGAAAAACAAAAGCTCATGTAGTGAGTATAGAGTAAAAGGTAGTTGTGGGTATTTTCCCTTGTATATTTAGGCAGGAAGGCAAGTCATAAAATGGGCCCCTACAAGTGACAAGTATACATTTCCTTTTTGAACATAAGAACATAAGAACATAAGAATAGAGGACACTGCAACATGCCTACTGGCACACACGAGGCAGCTCCATTTTTGAATTTTATTTTCAGCATGTCTAACCTATTCTATTCTACTCTACTTATTTATTCTGTTTTTCTTTTTATGATTTTTCTAATAAGCACTAACCTATTCATACCCACCCTACCTCTGTCATATGTCTATCTAATCTACATTTGAAGGTGTCTAAGGTATTGGCATTTACTATCCTACTAGGAAGCTTGTTCCATGCATCAGCTACTCTATTACCAAACCAATTTTTACCAATTTCCCTTCTGAACCTAAATTTATCAAGCTTAAATCCATTATTACGAGTTCTGGTTTGATCATGAATTTTTAAAACTTTATTAATATCTCCCTTGTTAATCCCTTTAAACCATTTATACACTTCAATCATATCCCCCCTAACTCTTCGCCTCTCTAGAGAATGTAGATTAAGTTTTTTTAATCTGTCCTCATATGGTAGATTTCTGATATTGTGTATCATCTTGGTCATTCTTCGTTGCACTCTCTCCAAGGATTCAATTTCCATTCTATAATAGGGTGACCAGAATTGCACAGCATAATCTAAATGGGGCCTAACTAATGCAAGATAGAGCTGCAAAATAACTTTTTCCGTCCTATTGCTGACACTTCTTGAGATAAATCCTAAAATTCTGTTTGCTTTATTTCTGACTGCTGTGCATTGCTCTCTTGGCTTAAGACTACTACTCACAAGAACTCCCAAATCCCTTTCACACTGAGAACTCATGATTTCATGGTTATTTAGCTTATAACTAGTATTGTCTTTTATAGTACCCATTTTAACTACTTTACATTTTTCAACATTAAATTCCATTTGCCATTTGTCCGACCATTCAGATAATCTATTTAGATCTTCCTGTAAAGCATGAATGTCTTCTTTTCCATTTATAGTTCTACCTATTTTAGTGTCGTCTGCGAATTTACTTAGGTTACTACTGATATCCGAATCCAGATCATTTAGATATACGATGAATAATAGAGGACCCAGTACCGAGCCTTGTGGTACCCCGCTTGTAACCGAGCCCCACTCTGATTTCTCTCCATTTATGCAAACCCTCTGTTTTCTGTCTTTTAACCATTGTTTGATCCATCTGAGCACAGCTCCTCCTATACCATGAGCTTCCAGCTTTTTAACTAATCTTTTGTGAGGAACTCTATCAAAAGCTTTGCTAAAATCTAGATATATTGTATCATATTCTTTGCCACAATCTACTGCCTCGTAAACTTCTGAATAAAAAGACAGTAAGTTTGTAAGGCACGAAAAACCCTTAAGAAACCCGTGTTGTGAAAGTTTTATCAGTCTGTGTAATTCTAGATGTGCCCTTATTTTATTTGCAATTATGGATTCTAGAATCTTACCCACTGTTGACGTTAAACTTACCGGCCTATAATTATTCTTTTTAACACGTTCTCCTTTTTTAAATATTGGTACCACATCTGCCAATTTCCACTCCATGGGTACCGATCCTAATTTTATTGAATTATTAAATAATGCAGTTAGAGGACAACTAAGCTCTTCCTTGCATTCCTTTAATATTCTAGCATATATTCCATCAGGTCCCGGAGATTTATGAGCCTTTAATTTATCTATTTCTTTTATTACCTCCTCTCTCGTAATATTTATTGAACTAAGTATATTATCGGGACTGTCTCTGTAAATGGATTCTACTTCCGGAATATTTTCCAAGTTTTCATTTGTAAATACAGATAAGAAATAATCATTTAAACATGTACACATCACTTTATCGTCATCTGTGATATGGCCATTGGCTACTTCAATTGGTCCGACTTTTTCCTTAAATTTTGTTTGATAATGTTGATAAAACCCTTTAGGATTTTCTTTAGCTTCTCCTGCTATTCGAACTTCGTATTTTCTTTTCGACTCTCTAACTATCTTTTTAACTTCCCTGTTTAACTGTATATATTGCTGCCTCACCTGCTCTTCACCTCTTTTTAGTTTCCTGTATATTCCTCTTTTAATACCTATAAGATTCTTTATTCTAATGTTCATCCATTTAGGGTCATTTTTTCTTGATCTGCAATGTTTCATGGGAATATAGTCTCTCTGACTATTCTTAAGAGTCATGACAAAATTGTTATATTCCTCATCCAAATTTATATTAACTGACGGGCTGCTGTTCTTTCCTGTGAGAGAATTTAATGTATTGATCTTATCTTGTGATAATCCTTGGCATGTGGTACCCAAATTTCGGGGTAATCCGCTACCTGCGACCTGACCTGCTGGATTAACTACCCACATCTGTACCCCAGAAATCCCTTCCCATACCTCATTAGATAATTTAGTTTTTAAGCCCTCAAAATCTCCTGCTCTAAAGTTTGGAACAATATTCTTATTTTCCTTTATAGTTTCCTTGAAAATTATGTTAAATCTAATGGAATCATGGTCACTGTTGCCCAATTTTTCACCAACTTCTAAATTTGTAACCATATTCTCTCTATTACTAAGAACTAAATCTAGTGTATTCACCCCCCGTGTTGCTTCAAGTACATGCTGAGAAAGGAAATTGTCTTCTACTACTTCCAAAAACTCCTTAGAGCTACTATCACCTGTTATGGTTTCCCAGTTAATATGTTTAAAATTAAAATCGCCTACAATGCAAACTCTATTTGACCTGCTCACTTTAGAAATTTCATCGTATATAACTTGCGACTCTATATTATCTAGATCAGGTGGTCTGTAGACTACTCCTACAACTAGACTTTCTATATTATTTTTAATTTCAACCCATAAGATTTCTGAATTTAGATTTGTCTTAATTCCAGACTTAATGCAGCTTCTGAGGCTATCTTTAATATACATAATTACCCCTCCCCCTCTTTTATCTGCACTACGATCAGCATTATAAAGTTTATATCCTGTAATAATGTACTCAGCTTTAAGGTGTTTGCTTTCTAATTTAATCCAACTTTCACTAATGCATATTATATCCGGTCTCTCACTACATACTATGGCTCTCAGTTCTTCTATCTTGTTACCTAAACTACGGCTATTTGTATAATATACTTTTAAACTTTCTCTAGCTTCACCCTTCTTGTGGCTATTCTTTTTGTTAATATTTGTTCTATGTAACAAATGGTTCTTATCCTTAGACTCCCAGTTAATTGACCCACTATTTACTGAACCCTTACTGACTAATTTCTCTGCACAAGTATTAATCATTTCATTATTTGTGTCTAACAAAACCCCCCTACCTCTCTGTCTATCATACCAGCCAATACCGAGACACCTGAATTAGAAAGATGCACTCCATCCCTTGCATACATATGCTTACGACTAGTGAAGTGATCCCACCCGTCTATAAAACCTATATTATTCTCCCGACAGAAGACTTTCATCCTAGCATTTACTCCTATAGCTCGAGACCACCACTCTGAACTTTGGCTAAGCCTAGGGAGAATACCACACATCACAGGAACTGCACCCCTTTTCCTAATCTTATCCAGGGCTTGTCTATGCAACCTAATCAGCTCTTCACTTCTACCATCCTGCACGTCATTTCCCCCAGCTATCAAACAAACAACATCTTTTTTCTCAATCCAGCTATTTATTGACTCACCCACCTTCTTCATACCTGCTCCAGGGAAAAAATATTTTCCTCTAACTCTATGCCTGAGTTTCCTGTCTACATATCTGCATAGTGAATCCCCTACAATTACCAAAGAACGAGACTTATCCGGAGGATGGGTTACTCCGACCTTGGGAGACTTACCTAGGCTCTTGACCTGAGAGCTTTTCCCACTTCCATTTTTACGATCGCTAGTACACCTATCTGACTCTATGGCTCCTGAAGAATTGCTGCTGCCACTGTCACATTCATCTCTAAGTGACCTAAATGAATTAGCAACCTGTAGTCTAAAAGTATCATTTTTCTTAAGAACCATTTTCGTTGAACCCTTATTCACAACTTTCCAGTCGTCTTCATTATTCAATCGACCCTTCCTGGTTAACACCTCTACTTTACCTCTCAGATCCCTGTTCTCCTCAGCTAAGGATCTGACCTCCTGCCTGACTGCGGCCAACTCATTTCTTAAATTAAAAATGAGTTTGCTTGCGTCAGACGAGGACAAATCCCCAGCACAGCCACAAACAGCACCAACAACGACACCACCAACAACACCACTATCACTAACACCACCAGCACAAAGAACACCACCACTCTCCATTGTACTAAGTTTGGTCAAGATTAGAGCTACTGGAAGCACGTCCTCACTGGATGAACCCAGAATATAAGCTAGCTCAACTACCTTAACTACCCGTCAAGGGGAAGATTTATTAGTACGAAGGTCTAAAACTGATATTGGCTCAAGAGATATAAACATTCGTGGACCTCATTTATATAATCAGCTTCCCAGAGAACTAAAAAATGCTGGTTCAGTGTATACTTTTAAATATAATCTTAAGAAGTTACTCTTAAAGGAAGATTTTACTTGTAAATTTTAATAGTACACTCATCTTTATGATTTGTTTGTTTTAGTATGTCTATATCGTACACCACAGATGTCTATCTGGAATATATATGCATCTTATTTGAATACCCAATGTACTTTGGAAATAAAGATTTATTATTATTATTATTATTATTATTATTATTATTATTACTCTCTCTCTCTCTCTCTCTCTCTCTCTCTCTCTCTCTCTCTCTCTCTCTCTCTCTCTCTCTCTCTCTCTCTCTCTCTCTCTCTCTCTCTGCCCCTTCTGTACCTGAAGGATGTTGTTTCTGTATGTTGCCAGATTATTATGATTATTGATTTTATTTTTTTTTTAATTCTTTTGCAAATTTGCTAGATGATAAATGTGCCCTAGTTTTATTATATTAGATGAGGTTTTATATGCTGATATTGCAGAAATACTGATAAGACAGAATTGGAATTGAATAATTATGAGTTTTTCTGCCACATATTGCAATTGTCTTGGAAAATAGATAAGCTTCCACTGACAAATTGAGCAACAAGAAGGTTGGAGACTATGCTACTATATATATTATGACAGCAGGAATTCGAATAGTGAAAGAAACTGACTAAAAGAAATTGGTTCACAATGAGCATTATTATGAATCATAAGAACATAAGAACATAAGAACAGAAGAACATAAGAATAGAGGACACTGCAACATGCCTACTGGCACACACGAGGCAGCTCCATTTTTGAATTGTATTTTCAGCATGTCTAACCTATTCTATTCTACTCTATTTATTTATTCTATTTTTCTTTTTAAGATTTTTCTAATAAGCACTAACCTATTCATACCCACCCTACCTCTGTCATATGTCTATCTAATCTACATTTGAAGGTGTCTAAGGTATTGGCATTTACTATCATACTAGGAAGCTTGTTCCATGCATCAGCTACTCTATTACCAAACCAATTTTTACCAATTTCCCTTCTGAACCTAAATTTATCAAGCTTAAATCCATTATTACGAGTTCTGGTTTGATCATGAATTTTTAAAACTTTATTAATATCTCCCTTGTTAATCCCTTTAAACCATTTATACACTTCAATCATATCCCCCCTAACTCTTCGCCTCTCTAGAGAATGTAGATTAAGTTTTTTTAATCTGTCCTCATATGGTAGATTTCTGATATTGTGTATCATCTTGGTCATTCTTCGCTGCACTCTCTCCAAGGATTCAATTTCCATTCTATAATAGGGTGACCAGAATTGCACAGCATAATCTAAATGGGGCCTAACTAATGCAAGATAGAGCTGCAAAATAACTTTTTCCGTCCTATTGCTGACGCTTCTTGAGATAAATCCTAAAATTCTGTTTGCTTTATTTCTGACTGCTGTGCATTTATCATAAGTATATAGGAGTAAATGCTAGGATGAAAGTCTTCTGTCGGGAGAATAATATAGGTTTTATAGACGGGTGGGATCACTTCACTAGTCGTAAGCATATGTATGCAAGGGATGGAGTGCATCTTTCTAATTCAGGTGTCTCGGTATTGGCTGGTATGATAGACAGAGAGGTAGGGGGGTTTTGTTAGACACAAATAATGAAATGATTAATACTTGTGCAGAGAAATTAGTCAGTAAGGGTTCAG
Organism: Halocaridina rubra; assembly: GCA_037179515.1. Lineage (NCBI taxonomy): Eukaryota > Metazoa > Arthropoda > Malacostraca > Decapoda > Atyidae > Halocaridina > Halocaridina rubra. The sequence continues at coordinate 24,359 of JAXCGZ010012124.1, forward strand.
TAAATAGTGGGTCAAATAACTGGGAGTCTAAGGATAAGAACCATTTGTTACATAGAACAAATATTAACAAAAAGAATAGCCACAAGAAGGGTGAAGCTAGAGAAAGTTTAAAAGTATATTATACAAATAGCCGTAGTTTAGGTAACAAGATAGAAGAACTGAGAGCCATAGTATATAGTGAGAGACCGGATATAATATGCATTAGTGAAAGTTGGATTAAATTAGAAAGCAAGCACCTTAAAGCTGAGTACATAATTACAGGATATAAACTTTATAATGCTGATCGTAGTGCAGATAAAAGAGGGGGAGGGGTAATTATGTATATTAAAGATAGCCTCAGAAGCTGCATTAAGTCTGGAATTAAGACAAATCTAAATTCAGAAACCTTATGGGTTGAAATAAAAAATAATATAGAAAGTCTAGTTGTAAGAGTAGTCTACAGACCACCTGATCTAGATAATATAGAGTCGCAAGTTATATATGATGAAATTTCTAAAGTGAGCAGGTCAAATAGAGTTTGCATTGTAGGCGATTTTAATTTTAGACATATTAACTGGGAAACCATAACAGGGGAAAGTAGCTCTAAGGAGTTTTTGGAAGTAGTAGAAGACAATTTCCTTTCTCAACATGTACATGAAGCAACACGGGGGGTGAATACACTAGATTTAGTTCTTAGTAATAGAGAGAATATGGTTACAAATTTAGAAGTTGGTGAAAAATTGGGCAACAGTGACCATGATTCCATTAGATTTAACATAATTTTCAAGGAAACTATAAAGGAAAATAAGAATATTGTTCCAAACTTTAGAGCAGGAGATTTTGAGGGCTTAAAAACTAAATTATCTAATGAGGTATGGGAAGGGATTTCTGGGGTACAGATGTGGGTAGTTAATCCAGCAGGTCAGGTCGCAGGTAGCGGATTACCCCGAAATTTGGGTACCACATGCCAAGGATTATCACAAGATAAGATCAATACATTAAATTCTCTCACAGGAAAGAACAGCAGCCCGTCAGTTAATATAAATTTGGATGAGGAATATAACAATTTTGTCATGACTCTTAAGAATAGTCAGAGAGACTATATTCCCATGAAACATTGCAGATCAAGAAAAAATGACCCTAAATGGATGAACAATAGAATAAAGAATCTTATAGGTATTAAAAGAGGAATATACAGGAAACTAAAAAGAGGTGAAGAGCAGGTGAGGCAGCAATATATACAGTTAAACAGGGAAGTTAAAAAGATAGTTAGAGAGTCGAAAAGAAAATACGAAGTTCGAATAGCAGGAGAAGCTAAAGAAAATCCTAAAGGGTTTTATCAACATTATCAAACAAAATTTAAGGAAAAAGTCGGACCAATTGAAGTAGCCAATGGCCATATCACAGATGACGATAAAGTGATGTGTACATGTTTAAATGATTATTTCTTATCTGTATTTACAAATGAAAACTTGGAAAATATTCCGGAAGTAGAATCCATTTACAGAGACAGTCCCGATAATATACTTAGTTCAATAAATATTACGAGAGAGGAGGTAATAAAAGAAATAGATAAATTAAAGGCTCATAAATCTCCGGGACCTGATGGAATATATGCTAGAATATTAAAGGAATGCAAGGAAGAGCTTAGTTGTCCTCTAACTGCATTATTTAATAATTCAATAAAATTAGGATCGGTACCCATGGAGTGGAAATTGGCAGATGTGGTACCAATATTTAAAAAAGGAGAACGTGTTAAAAAGAATAATTATAGGCCGGTAAGTTTAACGTCAACAGTGGGTAAGATTCTAGAATCCATAATTGCAAATAAAATAAGGGCACATCTAGAATTACACAGACTGATAAAACTTTCACAACACGGGTTTCTTAAGGGTTTTTCGTGCCTTACAAACTTACTGTCTTTTTATTCAGAAGTTTACGAGGCAGTAGATTGTGGCAAAGAATATGATACAATATATCTAGATTTTAGCAAAGCTTTTGATAGAGTTCCTCACAAACGATTAGTTAAAAAGCTGGAAGCTCATGGTATAGGAGGAGCTGTGCTCAGATGGATCAAACAATGGTTAAAAGACAGAAAACAGAGGGTTTGCATAAATGGAGAGAAATCAGAGTGGGGCTCGGTTACAAGCGGGGTACCACAAGGCTCGGTACTGGGTCCTCTATTATTCATTGTATATCTAAATGATCTGGATTCGGATATCAGTAGTAACCTAAGTAAATTCGCAGACGACACTAAAATAGGTAGAACTATAAATGGAAAAGAAGACATTCATGCTTTACAGGAAGATCTAAATAGATTATCTGAATGGTCGGACAAATGGCAAATGGAATTTAATGTTGAAAAATGTAAAGTAGTTAAAATGGGTACTATAAAAGACAATACTAGTTATAAGCTAAATAACCATGAAATCATGAGTTCTCAGTGTGAAAGGGATTTGGGAGTTCTTGTGAGTAGTAGTCTTAAGCCAAGAGAGCAATGCACAGCAGTCAGAAATAAAGCAAACAGAATTTTAGGATTTATCTCAAGAAGCGTCAGCAATAGGACGGAAAAAGTTATTTTGCAGCTCTATCTTGCATTAGTTAGGCCCCATTTAGATTATGCTGTGCAATTCTGGTCACCCTATTATAGAATGGAAATTGAATCCTTGGAGAGAGTGCAACGAAGAATGACCAAGATGATACACAATATTAGAAATCTACCATATGAGGACAGATTAAAAAAACTTAATCTACATTCTCTAGAGAGGCGAAGAGTTAGGGGGGATATGATTGAAGTGTATAAATGGTTTAAAGGGATTAACAAGGGAGATATTAATAAAGTTTTAAAAATTCATGATCAAACCAGAACTTGTAATAATGGATTTAAGCTTGATAAATTTAGGTTCAGAAGGGAAATTGGTAAAAATTGGTTTGGTAATAGAGTAGCTGATGCATGGAACAAGCTTCCTAGTATGATAGTAAATGCCAATACCTTAGACACCTTCAAATGCAGATTAGATAAACATATGACAGAGGTAGGGTGGGTATGAATAGGTTAGTGCTTGTTAGAAAAATCATAAAAAGAAAAACAGAATAAATAAATAGAGTAGAATAGAATAGGTTAGACATGCTCAAAATACATTTCAAAAATGGAGCTGCCTCGTGTGTGCCAGTAGGCATGTTGCAGTGTCCTCTATTCTTATGTTCTTATGTTCTTATAACTTTGTTCTTGCCTCAAAATGCCAGTATCCTTTGTATATTCACTTATATTCCTGATTTAGTATTTTTATTTCTATTTTTATTATTATTATTATTATTATGATTATGATTATTAGTACTGTTGTTATTTTTATTACATTGGCTGTTATTGTTGCTCATACTCCATGGCCCTTCTGCTAATTATTATTTTCATAATGCTATCAGTAGTAACCAAATGATTTGTATTTATATTTTGAATTCATGCTTTTATGTTACTGTAGTCACTGATAATAAGAGTATTTCTTTAGTGGCTGTTCTCAGCATTTCATGACGCTTCTTTTTGATATCTATAGTATACTAATGTTATCTATCAGTTATGTGGTGACTATTCCCAGAATGCCTGCTTTCACCTGGTCAATGAATAGTCTACTCTCAGTTTTTGCAGGCTACCGTACACAATAATATTTGCTCAACCAACTTCAAATAAAGTTGGGCTAAAACTTACTGGCTTATAATTAAATGTAACAGACAAACTGTAAGGTACTAAAGGGGAAGGGCATGAGTTATGTTTGCTTAATAGTAGTGGAGAACTCCCACTGGTTAATGACACAAATACACTAAATAATATTAAACTGAACACTGCATAAATCCAGGCTTAAATGAAAGACTCATCAATAAAAATGTAAAAATATATTGAAAAAAAATTAACATTATAATGGAGAGCAATATTTCAGCTTAAAAGAAAAGGATAAATTTTACTTTAGTTTAGGCGGCAATAAGGTAAATTTTACAAAAATAACAGAGTTATAGCTCCAGGCACGACTGCTGGACACATCAAAACATACAACACTTAATATCGAAATAATGATTGTTCAAAATCAAAGAACTTTATACAGTATTGAAACAGAGTCACTGCATGACAGATTCGACAGCACTAGTCCAAGGGGCGAAATGGGAGGTTCCTGGGTTCATCAGTTTAGTTCCTGGGTTCATCCAGTGAGGACGTGCTTCCAGTAGCTCTAATCTTGACCAAACTTTGTACAATGGAGAGTGGTGGTGTTCTTTGTGCTGGTGGTGTTAGTGGTAGTGGTGTTGGTGGTGGTATCATTGTTGGTGCTGTTTGTGGCTGTGCTGGGGATTTGTCCTCGTCTGACGCAAGCAAACTCATTTTTAATTTAAGAAATGAGTTGGCCGCAGTCAGGCAGGAGGTCAGATCCTTAGCTGAGGAGAACAGGGATCTGAGAGGTAAAGTAGAGGTGTTAACCAGGAAGGGTCGATTGAATAATGAAGACGACTGGAAAGTTGTGAATAAGGGTTCAACGAAAATGGTTCTTAAGAAAAATGATACTTTTAGACTACAGGTTGCTAATTCATTTAGGTCACTTAGAGATGAATGTGACAGTGGCAGCAGCAATTCTTCAGGAACCATAGAGTCAGATAGGTGTACTAGCGATCGTAAAAATGGAAGTGGGAAAAGCTCTCAGGTCAAGAGCCTAGGTAAGTCTCCCAAGGTCGGAGTAACCCATCCTCCGGATAAGTCTCGTTCTTTGGTAATTGTAGGGGATTCACTATGCAGATATGTAGACAGGAAACTCAGGCATAGAGTTAGAGGAAAATATTTTTTTCCCTGGAGCAGGTATGAAGAAGGTGGGTGAGTCAATAAATAGCTGGATTGAGAAAAAAGATGTTGTTTGTTTGATAGCTGGGGGAAATGACGTGCAGGATGGTAGAAGTGAAGAGCTGATTAGGTTGTATAGACAAGCCCTGGATAAGATTAGGAAAAGGGGTGCAGTTCCTGTGATGTGTGGTATTCTCCCTAGGCTTAGCCAAAGTTCAGAGTGGTGGTCTCGAGCTATAGGAGTAAATGCTAGGATGAAAGTCTTCTGTCGGGAGAATAATATAGGTTTTATAGACGGGTGGGATCACTTCACTAGTCGTAAGCATATGTATGCAAGGGATGGAGTGCATCTTTCTAATTCAGGTGTCTCGGTATTGGCTGGTATGATAGACAGAGAGGTAGGGGGGTTTTGTTAGACACAAATAATGAAATGATTAATACTTGTGCAGAGAAATTAGTCAGTAAGGGTTCAGTAAATAGTGGGTCAAATAACTGGGAGTCTAAGGATAAGAACCATTTGTTACATAGAACAAATATTAACAAAAAGAATAGCCACAAGAAGGGTGAAGCTAGAGAAAGTTTAAAAGTATATTATACAAATAGCCGTAGTTTAGGTAACAAGATAGAAGAACTGAGAGCCATAGTATGTAGTGAGAGACCGGATATAATATGCATTAGTGAAAGTTGGATTAAATTAGAAAGCAAACACCTTAAAGCTGAGTACATTATTACAGGATATAAACTTTATAATGCTGATCGTAGTGCAGATAAAAGAGGGGGAGGGGTAATTATGTATATTAAAGATAGCCTCAGAAGCTGCATTAAGTCTGGAATTAAGACAAATCTAAATTCAGAAACCTTATGGGTTGAAATAAAAAATAATATAGAAAGTCTAGTTGTAGGAGTAGTCTACAGACCACCTGATCTAGATAATATAGAGTCGCAAGTTATATACGATGAAATTTCTAAAGTGAGCAGGTCAAATAGAGTTTGCATTGTAGGCGATTTTAATTTTAGACATATTAACTGGGAAACCATAACAGGTGATAGTAGCTCTAAGGAGTTTTTGGAAGTAGTAGAAGACAATTTCCTTTCTCAACATGTACATGAAGCAACACGGGGGGTGAATACACTAGATTTAGTTCTTAGTAATAGAGAGAATATGGTTACAAATTTAGAAGTTGGTGAAAAATTGGGCAACAGTGACCATGATTCCATTAGATTTAACATAATTTTCAAGGAAACTATAAAGGAAAATAAGAATATTGTTCCAAACTTTAGAGCAGGAGATTTTGAGGGCTTAAAAACTAAATTATCTAATGAGGTATGGGAAGGGATTTCTGGGGTACAGATGTGGGTAGTTAATCCAGCAGGTCAGGTCGCAGGTAGCGGATTACCCCGAAATTTGGGTACCACATGCCAAGGATTATCACAAGATAAGATCAATACATTAAATTCTCTCACAGGAAAGAACAGCAGCCCGTCAGTTAATATAAATTTGGATGAGGAATATAACAATTTTGTCATGACTCTTAAGAATAGTCAGAGAGACTATATTCCCATGAAACATTGCAGATCAAGAAAAAATGACCCTAAATGGATGAACAATAGAATAAAGAATCTTATAGGTATTAAAAGAGGAATATACAGGAAACTAAAAAGAGGTGAAGAGCAGGTGAGGCAGCAATATATACAGTTAAACAGGGAAGTTAAAAAGATAGTTAGAGAGTCGAAAAGAAAATACGAAGTTCAAATAGCAGGAGAAGCTAAAGAAAACCCTAAAGGGTTTTATCAACATTATCAAACAAAATTTAAGGAAAAAGTCGGACCAATTGAAGTAGCCAATGGCCATATCACAGATGACGATAAAGTGATGTGTACATGTTTAAATGATTATTTCTTATCTGTATTTACAAATGAAAACTTGGAAAATTTTCCGGAAGTAGAATCCATTTACAGAGACAGTCCCGATAATATACTTAGTTCAATAAATATTACGAGAGAGGAGGTAATAAAAGAAATAGATAAATTAAAGGCTCATAAATCTCCGGGACCTGATGGAATATATGCTAGAATATTAAAGGAATGCAAGGAAGAGCTTAGTTGTCCTCTAACTGCATTATTTAATAATTCAATAAAATTAGGATCGGTACCCATGGAGTGGAAATTGGCTGATGTGGTACCAATATTTAAATAAGGAGAACGTGTTAAAAAGACTAATTATAGGCCGGTAAGTTTAACGTCAACAGTGGGTAAGATTCTAGAATCCATAATTGCAAATAAAATAAGGGCACATCTAGAATTACACAGACTGATAAAACTTTCACAACACGGGTTTCTTAAGGGTTTTTCGTGCCTTACAAACTTACTGTCTTTTTATTCAGAAGTTTACGAGGCAGTAGATTGTGGCAAAGAATATGATACAATATATCTAGATTTTAGCAAAGCTTTTGATAGAGTTCCTCACAAACGATTAGTTAAAAAGCTGGAAGCTCATGGTATAGGAGGAGCTGTGCTCAGATGGATCAAACAATGGTTAAAAGACAGAAAACGGAGGGTTTGCATAAATGGAGAGAAATCAGAGTGGGGCTCGGTTACAAGCGGGGTACCACAAGGCTCGGTACTGGGTCCTCTATTATTCATCGTATATCTAAATGATCTGGATTCGGATATCAGTAGTAACCTAAGTAAATTCGCAGACGACACTAAAATAGGTAGAACTATAAATGGAAAAGAAGACATTCATGCTTTACAGGAAGATCTAAATAGATTATCTGAATGGTCGGACAAATGGCAAATGGAATTTAATGTTGAAAAATGTAAAGTAGTTAAAATGGGTACTATAAAAGACAATACTAGTTATAAGCTAAATAACCATGAAATCATGAGTTCTCAGTGTGAAAGGGATTTGGGAGTTCTTGTGAGTAGTAGTCTTAAGCCAAGAGAGCAATGCACAGCAGTCAGAAATAAAGCAAACAGAATTTTAGGATTTATCTCAAGAAGTGTCAGCAATAGGACGGAAAAAGTTATTTTGCAGCTCTATCTTGCATTAGTTAGGCCCCATTTAGATTATGCTGTGCAATTCTGGTCACCCTATTATAGAATGGAAATTGAATCCTTGGAGAGAGTGCAACGAAGAATGACCAAGATGATACACAATATAAAAAATCAACCATATGAGGACAGATTAAAAAAACTTAATCTACATTCTCTAGAGAGGCGAAGAGTTAGGGGGGATATGATTGAAGTGTATAAATGGTTTAAAGGGATTAACAAGGGAGATATTAATAAAGTTTTAAAAATTCATGATCAAACCAGAACTCGTAATAATGGATTTAAGCTTGATAAATTTAGGTTCAGAAGGGAAATTGGTAAAAATTGGTTTGGTAATAAAGTAGCTGATGCATGGAACAAGCTTCCTAGTAGGATAGTAAATGCCAATACCTTAGACATCTTCAAATGTAGATTATATAGACATATGACAGAGGTAGGGTGGGTATGAATAGGTTAGTGCTTATTAGAAAAATCATAAAAAGAAAAACAGAATAAATAAGTAGAGTAGAATAGAATAGGTTAGACATGCTGAAAATACAATTCAAAAATGGAGCTGCCTCGTGTGTGCCAGTAGGCATGTTGCAGTGTCCTCTATTCTTATGTTCTTCTTATGTTCTTATGTAAATTTGCACGAATTTTACGAGTCTCTAACAATAGGTCCTAACCTGATGCTGTCCTCAGAGAAAGTCCTCGTCCATTCTGTAAACAAATCAGACGAGCATCACATTCTAAAATAAAAGGATATATTTATATCATATTTTACATAATTAAGGATTTCCTAAGATTTAGATTAACTTTACAAACAAATTCCATTTATTCATGAGAAAATGATGAATTAATGACAAAATAAATGATAATTATAATATAGTCTCTCAAACAAATATATACATGTAGGCTGATGCAATACTGCTTATGGTATTACAATAAAAGACACACAAGGTATAACTAATGAAACTGTGTGTGATAGACAGATCACCACAAGTTACTCAGCTACGTCCTAAGTATCTTGGAATAATGATCTAATGGTGTAGACACATACTTACAATTACCACCCTATTTCCAGGCATCCCTGACCTCCAATTTTAAAATGTTTTCACATACCAGTCCCTTCTTACCCATTGGAAAGATTGAAAGTGCCTACATATGCAGGGAAGGCGAAGTATACCCTTTGAGTGCTTACATACATAGAGCCATTGTTTGTACTCAGAGGTGATATTGATTCTTTCTTGAATTTGTAATAGCGACATTAGGCCCTATTTTCCGGCACTAGGAATCTACCCCAGGCTCTTTCTGAATTGCAGACTTTCAAGCTGGAGAGTGAGATCCGCCTCCGGCGGATAGGTGACGTGAGAGGCAAAATGGTCCTTGAACCACCTCGAGATTAAAAAGAGGGCAGGAAAAGCTCATGGCAGATATATCGGTGCCCTCCTGTTGTCAGGCCGGTCTCCAGAAACAGAATTCGCGGTACAGGGTTACAACCGGGACCTATCTCACAGTGGAGAGATGAAGGGATGACGGAATCAGGTGTGGGAATAAGCCCAAGACCTAGCAATAATGGGGACAAAGGGATTGGGGGAATGAAAAAGGAAGATGAAAAATCCCTATAAATAAAACGTATATGAAAGAGAGAAAGACATATCCCAAAGGATAATAACTTCTTTTCAGCTACCAAGCCTGAAGATTTTTCTTACGTTTTTTTTTTATATAGCTTATAAGATTTAAATTAAGAAAACCTCAATTCCTCCCCCAGAAGTAATATATTGATATGAGAGAAACTATGTACCCTAGGCTTAATATAGTAAGTGTCATTATTGAATAGTTGTCATGCATCAACAGTGCTTGTATATTGATTTAGTGCTATGATAATAATTTTTGTTGATAAACCAACTGTATTTTATATTAATTGGGTATTATAACCATTTTTAATTAGTTCCTCCTTAAAACTAGTATTGAATTGCATTTCAGATATAACTGTTTAACTTCTCTTTACTGAAATAACTAATAATCATTTTGTCTCTGATTAGTGACTATATATTGTAAATGTGAATGCTTAATTTTGATTTTTTCTTTATTTAGAATGCTTACTGTAAGAAAAATATTTTTCTTTTGTTTGTCTTTTTCAGAAATCACATGTTTTATGTATATATATATATATATATATATATATATATATATATATATATATATATATATATATATATATATATATATATATATATATATATATATATATATATATATATATATATATATATTATATATATATATATATATATATATATATATATATATATATATATATATATATATATATATATATATATATATATATATATATATATATATATATATATATATATATATATATATATATATATATATATATATATATATATATATATATATATATATATATATATATATATATATATTAAGTCCCTTGGCAATTAAATTTCTTTAAGGAAACTTTAGTAAGGATTAAGGAGCATAGGGAAATTTTTGATATATAATCTATTTAGATAATTATGTGAAACTTTGAGATTAACACAGATATATCTTGAAAGATAATTATAGGAAATTGTATGTCTTAAGTCATCAGATTAGATAATTCTGCCCCGTTTTTTTTTCTGAAATAATTATAATTAAGAATTACAACACTCTTTAAAATGTATAATGCTTCGTCTGAAATAGGACATTTCAGGGTGGAGGTGGGGGAGTATCTTAAAGAAATTTTAATTTAGAATTGTAACATAACATAGCCCACGTGGTGTCAGGGGTGTTCAAGTGGCGTAACTGATATTTTCCTGTGTGGTTTCCTGGGCAGGATGTGTGTTTACAGAGAGGCCCATAGGCCTCTCACACTCTGGTGCCAATTGTCGATAGAGGCCAGAATTGTCACACAGGTCTATGTCGTTCCCACAAGAGCTGAAGTCCAATATCTACATGTACATATCCACATGCATCTGTGAAAAAAAACAAATATAGACCCTCCTTGTGTCCGATTGGCCTTTTTATAGCCACTCCCCTAACACTACACGAAATGGGTGGGTAACCCCCATTTCTCTGGAAGCCTATTGGGTGAGGCTGTCCAAGCATACCACGCCCTGCCATCTTGGTCGTATAAGAGAGTAAGAAGCAATAAGAGACCAGAGTTAGTAAGAAGTTGTCAGGGGCACGAATAAGATCTTAGATTTTACCTTAAGGGGGTGGGGAACATTTAGGCGTAAGATAAGTGTAGAACTATATAAATTAAGTGTTAATTCTCGTTTGTCCATTTTAACCTCGCCCCCTAAAATAAGTTTAGTATATAGAGAACAATAATACGACATTGGTGGCATTCTGGTGAGATATAACTCGAGTCTAGTATAGTCATAGAATAAAACTATACGACATATATATATATATATATATATATATATATATATATATATATATATATATATATATATATATATATATATATATATATATATATATATATATATATATATATATATATATATATATATATATATATATATATATATATATATATATATATATATATATATATATATATATATATATATATATATATATATATATATATATATATATATATATATATATATATATATATATATATATATATATATATATATATATATATATATATATATATATATATATATATATATATATATATATATATATATATATATATATATATATATATATATATATATATATATATATATATATATATATATATATATATATATATATATATATATATATATATATATATATATATATATATATATATATATATATATATATATATATATATATATATATATATATATATACACACATATATATATATATATATATATATATATATATATATATATATATATATATATATATATATATATATATATATATATATATATATATATATATATATATATATATATATATATATATATATATATATATATATATATATATATATATATATATACAGTGGTAACATTCGTGACTTTGATGCGTCAGGTCGAGGGTTTGCGGCCTGCCACAATCTGAGGTTAGAAAGGGCACTCACTCAGGGTAGCAGTCACAGTTGCCTAAACCAAAGACTTTTGCAAAAAAAAAAAAAACACACATTATAGCCTTTGGTAGAAAAGGGAATTTGTGACATATATATATGGAGTCCCTCCTTTTTGTATTTGCTTATTGCGATTTCTTATAGGTTATTATTCTTTTAAGTACACTTATCTATTGTAACAAAATATACATCTTGTTTGAGAGTTTTTGTTTAGCTAATTATTGATGTGGGTCTGTCTGTATGTAGATATTTTTTATGGTTTTCAGGATTTCATCATAGAAAAGTTCTACGTGAAGGTAAGGTTGTATGAATTAGACATAATGATGCGACCTTGAATTAATGTAATTTAAGATATATTGATTCATTGTAGTAGGTCGGCACATGGCACAATCGTACGTTGCGATACTACCACTGAAGGTTTTTTAAACTTAAAAAGGACTGTCCTAGACAGTTCGATGTTAAGTCTTTCTTCAGTTACGGTACAATTTTCTATGCCTACATCAACATTGAATATTCTTGGATATTAATTACACATCTCATATTATCCCTTCACATATGAAAAGTCACAGCTCACCCCATCTCTGTTTCTCTATACTTTATGTATTCTTCCTGCCCAGACCCGATGAGGGCTGTTTTATATTATTATTTTTTGGCCCGTCCTTGTTCACAATATATATATATATATATATATATATATATATATATATATATATATATATATATATATATATATATATATATATATATATAAATATATATATATATATATACATATATATATATATATATATATATATATATATATATATATATATATATATATATATATATATATATATATATATATATATATATATATATATATATATATATATATATATATATATATATATATATATATATATATATATATATATATATATATATATATATATATATATATATATATATATATATATATATATATATATATATATATATATATATATATATATATATATATATATATATATATATATGTATATTTATAAATATATATATATATATGTATATATATATATATATATATATATATATATATATATATATATATATATATATATATATATATATATATATATATATATATATATATATATATATATATATATATATATATATATATATATATATATATATATATATATATATATATATATATATATATATATATATATATATATATATATATATATATATATATATATATATATATATATATATATATATATATATATATATATATATATATATATATATATATATATATATATATATATATATATATATATATATATATATATATATATATATATATATATATATATATATATATATATATATATATATATATATATATATATATATATATATATATATATATATATATATATATATATATATATATATATATATATATATATATATATATATATATATATATATATATATATATATATATATATATATATATATATATATATATATATATATATATATATATATATATATATATATATATATATATATATATATATATATATATATATATATATATATATATATATATATATATATATATATATATATATATATATATATTATTATAACTCTACAGATTAAAATGTCTAAAATAATAAACGTTTTTCCTGATCTCCTTCAAAGGAAGTTGATTGGAGGGCAGTACTTTATTTCACTAGGATAAAAGTAGATTGTCACCAGTATATTTCGACATAATTCCAAGGATGTCATAAAATTGTCCAAAGCAGTTGGATAGAATATGAATAGTATTTTGGATATATATATATATATATATATATATATATATATATATATATATATATATATATATATATATATATATATATATATATATATATATATATATATATATATATATATATATATATATATATATATATATATATATATATATATATATATATATATATATATATATATATATATATATATATATATATATATATATATATATATATATATATATATATATATATATATATATATATATATATATATATATATATATATATATATATATATATATATATATATATATATATATATATATATATATATATATATATATATATATATATATATATATATATATATATATATATATATATATATATATATATATATATATATATATATATATATATATATATATATATATATATATATATATATATATATATATATATATATATATATATATATATATATATATATATATATATATATATATATATATATATATATATATATATATATATATATATATATATATATATATATATATATATATATATATATATATATATATATATATATATATATATATATATATATATATATATATATATATATATATATATATATATATATATATATATATATATATATATATATATATATATATATATATATATATATATATATATATATATATATATATATATATATATATATATATATATATATATATATATATATATATATATATATATATATATATATATATATATATATATATATATATATATATATATATATATATATATATATATATATATATATATATATATATATATATATATATATATATATATATATATATATATATATATATATATATATATATATATATATATATATATATATATATATATATATATATATATATATATATATATATATATATATATATATATATATATATATATATATATATATATATATATATATATATATATATATATATATATATATATATATATATATATATATATATATATATATATATATATATATATATATATATATATATATATATATATATATATATATATATATATATATATATATATATATATATATATATATATATATATATATATATATATATATATATATATATATATATATATATATATATATATATATATATATATATATATATATATATATATATATATATATATATATATATATATATATATATATATATATATATATATATATATATATATATATATATATATATATATATATATATATATATATATATATATATATATATATATATATATATATATATATATATATATATATATATATATATATATATATATATATATATATATATATATATATATATATATATATATATATATATATATATATATATATATATATATATATATATATATATATATATATATATATATATATATATATATATATATATATATATATATATATATATATATATATATATATATATATATATATATATATATATATATATATATATATATATATATATATATATATATATATATATATATATATATATATATATATATATATATATATATATATATATATATATATATATATATATATATATATATATATATATATATATATATATATATATATATATATATATATATATATATATATATATATATATATATATATATATATATATATATATATATATATATATATATATATATATATATATATATATATATATATATATATATATATATATATATATATATATATATATATATATATATATATATATATATATATATATATATATATATATATATATATATATATATATATATATATATATATATATATATATATATATATATATATATATATATATATATATATATATATATATATATATATATATATATATATATATATATATATATATATATATATATATATATATATATATATATATATATATATATATATATATATATATATATATATATATATATATATATATATATATATATATAAATATATATATATATATATATATATATATATATATATATATATATATATATATATATATATATATATATATATATATATATATATATATATATATATATATATATATATATATATATATATATATATATATATATATATATATATATATATATATATATATATAAAATCAA
>JAXCGZ010012125.1:2500-20000 GCA_037179515.1 Halocaridina rubra
TCACAACGGCGACCCCATATAAAAATGGGCTAAAGCTGAGAAGAAGAAGAATAGTTAAAACGATTTTACTTATCAAGAGGGGAGATTAATAAGGAACATTTTTAATGTCTTTCACCGTCAGATTACTTAAAAGCACGAACAAATTGGCGATTCTTTCGCTGGGTACAAATGGATAACTGGCTAATCCGTATATAAAAAAAGAAAAAAATTGTCTTGAAGCTCAGAATTTTCCTCCCAGATTTAACTCATGTGCAGCCAGTAAAAAAAAGTAGAGAGTAATCTTTTGAAATGCGTAAGCCAGGTGTGTGGCAATACGGAGTGCTTTGAAAATTTTCTTTTTCTTTTATACATTAGTCGAAAAAGTTGTACCTGACAGTTGCTCAAAAACACATTAGTTTACAACTCAATTAAATAACCTTATATGTTCCGGTTTTACGTCACGGACTCCCTTTTCTACCAAGTGCTAGAACGGTTACCTTTTTGCGAAGGACTTGTTTAGGCAGATGTAATCGTTATCCTGAGTGCATGCCTTTGCTAACCTCAGACCATGACAGGGCGCGAACCCTCGACCTGACGCCTCAGAGTCGCGGACGCTACCGCTCGAGCCACGGTGACTACTATTTTACGTATCTTCAAACATAATCTCATTCTTAACCTAAGACGAAGTAGTTTTCATTCAGGTAGAAAAAGGTTGAAAGGAGCACAGGTTATATAATTTTTGCTGGCTTTAATATATTTCCTTGGGAGTCCTTTACTAGCTAATCAGAAAATAAATTTATGTAGGATCATGTGTAGCTTTTTTTTTTTTTTTTTTTTTTTACAGGATGTCTCACTTGCTTCAAATAGAGATTGGTTTAAGTGACTTCTTAAAATGAGATGTTATGCTAAAGTTACAAATTGTTGCGTCATCAAAAATGCTTTGAAATTTTTATTTGGCCAATTTCATGAAAATTTACTCAGCCACTTAGAGGTGAAAAAATATGAGTATCCTGAAATTAATAAGTGTGTGAAACTTTAAGAATAAGAAGATTAAAATATCACTTTATATAAAATATTTTCATGAAGCGTAATTAGGAGACTTTTAACAACAAGTTTTTCGCTATTGAAGCTTAAGTAATTTAGAATAGGTAATATATTATCGCAATTAATGAAGGGAACATAAACATAAGTTCAACAAAACGAGAAAATAAGCAAAAGCTGTACAATATAGTTAATTCTTTTTCTATGCCTACATCAACACTAAATATTCTTGGATATTCATTATACATCTCTTGTTATACCTTTACATCTGACAAGTCATTACACTCCATTTCTGTTTCTCTTTACTTTATGTATTCTTCGTGCCCAGATCGGATGATGGCTGTTTTATTTTTATTTTTTTGGCCCGTTCTGGTGTCACAATCATAAAAAAAATTAAGATAAAGCAAGTAATATTAGTGCATTATTTAGTTAGTACACATGAAAGTGAGATATTACCGTGGGTTCCCTGCTGCTGAACATAAAGGAAAGATATTAATAATATTTATTATAGATCTTGATATTATGTTTCTTCCATACTACAACAGCTGAAAGAGCAAACCTCATAGGTGCTGGTCCCAGTCCCTTAGTGATGGGGAAGATTGGTGTCAGGAAAGGTATATGGCAGTAAGATTCTAACCCAAAGCAAGTAGTGGTTTCTAAGGAGTTATATATTATATATATATATATTATTATATATATAATATATATAATATATATATAATATATATATATAATATATATATATATATATATATATATATATATATATAAAATGAGATTTTTTTTCTGTACTTCCCAAAGGACTGTAAATAATGTGAGATCTATATAAAATTTTGTTCTAAGTGGTAAAACATGTACATTTTCAATAAGTCATGTATCATCAAATACATTACTCATATTTATTTTTTATAATAGTTTTATGTAATTTAACTTTTACCTGTGTATAAAACTTCAGTAAAAAAAATAAAATAAAAAGTTTAATTTTTTCTGTTCCATTTACTGAGTTGGAGTCGGATAAAGAAATTTTCTGGTAGCAACCATGTGGACTTACTATTGCGTAAGACCTGTCTCCTTTAACCTTATTTTTCAGCTCATTCTTTTCTCCCCTTTCAGCAGCTCTTCTTTCAGGTCTTTCATTCAGTTAGAAAGAGAACCTAAGGTTAAAAAGATCCTGAGAGAAAATATGCTTTATACTGAAATATTATTATTTTTATGACTTATTTTTAGAACCATTTTTCTTCCGTTTACATAAAAAAAAAACAATACCTCCTTTTAATCTTGTTTAGCTTTTATATCTCGACATTTTAAGCATTTTCGTACAACTAATAATATCCAGTCTTGATTTCTTTTACAGATTTTGCCTTACTGGGCTTATTCTATTCACTAATTATTTTGGTTATTACAAAAAGACAAGATTTACAAGCATATTGGCTAAGTCTTTCATACTTTCAGTTTCAACATATCTTTAAATCTTAAGCGTAAAGCTAATTATTTTCCCATTAGTTTTCACTTCTCATTTTTGTTTTAGTTACGCCTAAGCTCCCCCAGCTCCAACCAGTCTGTATTCACTCCCATTCGAATGGGAAATAATTTAGACACATAATACCACAAAACACTGTTTAATTTCATGTACCGAAACAGCGCCAAAACGCTAATGAAAAAAGAAGTTAACAGCGTGACTTTCAGGCATTGCCAAAAATTATTTGGATGATATAGATATGGTGGACATTGCCATCAAAATGGCCTGTTTGTATATTCAAACGGATTAGGCGTGATTTTAATGATAATCTGCTCTTCGTGTTCTATTGAGTTGGGTATTATGGTTGTGAGTACCTGGAGAGAGAGAGAGAGAGAGAGAGAGAGAGAGAGAGAGAGAGAGAGAGAGAGAGAGAGAGAGAGAGAGAGAGAGAGAGAGAGAGAGAGAGAGAGAGAGAGAGAGAGAGATGTGAAGTTAGGGATCAAGATAGGCATTAATTGTTGATATAATACATTGATATTTAATGAGAGAGAGAGAGGAGAGAGAGAGAGAGAGAGAGAGAGAGAGAGGAGAGAGAGAGAGGAGAGAGAGAGAGAGAGAGAGAGAGAGAGAGAGAGAGAGAGAGAGAGAGGAGAGAGAGAGATGTGAATTTAGGGATCAAGACAAGCATTAATTGGTGATATAATACATTGTTTTTTAATGTATACACAGTATGGTACTTAGAGCCGAAATTAATGTCATATGCTTCTGCAAATGCACTGAAATACCATAAAAACAACAGCATTTAAGAGTCGCTATTATGGGCATTTATCCACCTTGCTATTAAACAATTTTTTTTTATTGTATTCTTCGTGCCACTGGTATTTGTTTACATATATGCAACATTTATTTCTCACCTTTCTTGCCATACGCCTGAGTAGATAGTTCTCTATCTGTCAGTCGGCTGACCAGTCGGCCGAAGTTTTCTTCCAGTGTCTTGCTAGGACTATCCTGGAAACTCTCCCCAGTTATCCGGGCTTGGGACCGGCACTGAACTAAGCTGGCCTGCTTCACCCAGTGGCTGGGTTGCAATATTTATTACTCTAAGAAAATCAGTTTGCTAGCTACAAATTTACTGTTAGATATCATTTGATTGCAAAAATCAGTTAGTAATTATTTTAGTTGAGTGTCAGTATTTCAGGTCATTTGGGCGTCAACATGCCAGAGTCAAACCAATTCCATGTTTATCAGTGATAAGATTTACGTCTATAGAGTTTTCAAACTCCATTGTCTCTGAAAAACAACGATATTTATCCTTTTAAATCTATAGATATATTAGATATTCAGATAACCTCTGACCTATCTTGGAGGAATCATATCAATCGTATTACTAGAACCGCATCTAAGAAATTGTGAGTTCTTAATTTTCGTAATTACTATTCTTCTTTTCTAAAAGCTTTTTCCGTCCCTGATTAATATACAGTTCTCACATTTTGGTGCTTCTTACACTGGTCTCCTTAATAGGGTTGAAGCTAATCAACAGATTCGATAACGATCCTTCTCTTACTTCCAGTCTCAGTTCTCTTTCTCTTCTCCGAAAGGTATCACCTCTTTTTCTTTCTATCGGTACTATTTCCATAGCCGCTCTGATGAGTTGGCGAGTCGCATTCTCTCCTCTGGCGAGGTCACATAGCACACGCCAAGCGGCCTCGTCACGCAGGGACTGTGTGGAGATTTGATCCTTGCAATGGGAGTGTTAGTGTTGCAGTAATCCCGGACCAAACATTTAGAATGGAAACGAGAATACAGACTATAGTAAGAAAATTGAAATGGGCTTCTTGATTCATAACCCATATTTTCATATATTTTTTTCTGTATATATGCTAGTTAATGCTAACTTTTCCTTTATCAATATTTAAACAGTGTAGCTTCCCTTCACATTTTTGTATTAAAGAATAATGTCAAAAAAGCTCTTACGTGAGGAAAATATTTTAGTATTTTAGGTACTTTCGGTAGAATGTAAATATGTAAGCTGATTTGTGTCCATTGTAGGCTTAGTCAAAAGACCGTGGCCCAGGAGGCATTTTTTCAAGTACTCTTTTTCTTTACACAAAAAATACACACGTTCGCTCACACAAGGACGAACATACATACACACTTTTGAACACACACACACACATACATACACACACACACTCACACACACGCACACACACACACACACACACACACACACACACACACACACACACACACACACACACACACACACACACACACACACACACACACACACACACACACACACACACATAGTTTGAAGCTTTGTAAGAAAACTTCTTTGCAGGATGTAAGGAAATACTTTTTCAGTGTAAGAGTAGTTGATAAATGGAATTCGCTAAGCGAGGAGGTAGTTAATGCTATCTCAATCCATAGTTTTAAGGACAGGTATGATAAGTATCACTAAGTCTAAAATGGAACCGATCAGGAGACGGGAAGATACGAGCTTTGGGCTCTTTCCCGTAAACACAATTAGGTAATCACAATTAGGTAATCATACATATATATATATATATATATATATATATATATATATATATATATATATATATATATATATATATATATATATATATATATATATATATATATATATATATATTGGTTATCTATCTATCGTTCTCATCACAATCTCTGCCTCTCTATCATCTTCCTCATATAGCAGTTCCTTGAAATACTCAGCATATTTCTCTCTCTCACCTTTATTTCATGTATCAGCAATTGCCCATCTGCTCCTTTCATCCTCTCCTCTCTACCAGACTCACCTCTCCGCACTTATTTCACTACCTTCCAAAACATCTTTTTATTCCTTTCAAAATTCTCAGTGAAGCTCCTACTCTACCTTACATCCGCTTTTCTTTTTGCCTCTCACCACTCGCTTTGCTAACCTCCTCGTTGCACTATATATTTCATGTGTCTCTCCATTACCTATCTGCAACATGCCTCAAAATACCTGTTTCTTTTCAAGCCACCATTGCGTTCACCTCTTCATTCCACCATTCGCTACCTTTCGTTTTACTTCCACCTGTTAGTCACCTTCCGCACACTGCATCGGCACACTTCATAAATTCCTCCATGAAATAACTCAGGTTTTTTTTATATATTATCATATTTGCATGCTTAACTATTTTCTTTTTTTTACATTACCTTAATATTTATGAATTCATCGTATTCTTTGAACTTGCTGTATTTTTGGCCAGAGTCCAGTCTTTATGTATGTGCGAATTATTTGTCAGTGTATGTATATATACACAAATGCATATACACACCCACAAACTTATATATATATATATATATATATATATATATATATATATATATATATATATATATATATATATATATATATATATATATATATATATATATATATATATATATATATATATATATATAAATATATATAAATATATATACATACATATATACATACATATATATATATATATATATATATATATATATATATATATATATATATATATATATATATATATATATATATATATATATATATATATATATATATATATATATATATACAATATTTGCAAACCAAGTTAATTATAAGATTAGCAAATAGAAAAACAATATTAAGAAAAAATCTCTGCAGACAGATCTGGCATTATATATCTGGCACTTTCTGGATTGATGCTAGTGATTTGTGACTATTGAGAGACTCTTACTCTTGATAGATGTGGAGAGATACAGTCTCTCACCTCAAGAGAACCCTGTCCAAAATTCTGAATTTGGAATATAGAAGACGAGCATGTGTGTGTAAGGGTGTGAGTACGTGTATGTATGTGTGTGTTAGTGTGTGTGTGTATGTGTGTGTAAGTGTGTTAATACGTGTATGTATGTGTGTGTGAGTGGTGTGTATGTGATTACCTAATTGTGATTACCTAATTGTGTTTACGGGAAAGAGCCCAAAGCTCGTATCTTCCCGTCTCCTGATCGGTTCCATTTTTAGACTTAGTGATACTTATCATACCTGTCCTTAAAACTATGGATTGAGGTAGCATTAACTACCTCCTCGCTTAGCGAATTCCAATTATCAACTACTCTTACACTGAAAAAGTATTTCCTTACATCCTGCAAACAAGTTTTCTTCCGAAGCTTCAAACTATGACCTCTAGTTCTAGAGCCAGCCATATCGAAATATCGATCCCTATCCACTCTATCATAACCATGAAGGAATTTAAAGACTGTCACCATATCCCCCCTTACTCTTCTAGCTTCGAGTGATGGCAAGTCTAATTCCCTCAGCCTCTCATCATAACCGAGATTGCGTATTTCTGGCACCAGTTTCGTGGCATGTCTTTGAACTTTTTCAAGCTTAGCTATGTGCTTTTTCAAGTGCGGATTCCAAAAGGGGGCTGCATATTCGAGTTTTGGCCTCACATAGGTTACATAAATATTTCTGAACATTTCCTTGTCCATGTGCCTGAAGGCTACCCTTACATTTGATAAGAATGCATATGCTGCCCTTACTACGCCATTTATATGTATTTCTGGAGACAAATCTGCCAATATGTTTACTCCTAGATCTCTCTCATTTTCTGTCTCCTGAAGTTGTACTCCAGCCACCGAGTAGTCAAGCTTGGGCCTTCTTGCACTTGTACCCATTCTCATTACCTTACATTTTGAGGTATTGAATTTCATTAGCCACTTTTCTGACCACTCATGCAGATTATTTAGATCCTCCTGAAGTTCTCTACCATTGTTCTCGTTTTTTACTTTCTTCACAATCTTTGCATCATCTGCAAACATATTCATGAATGAATTTACACACTCTGGTAGGTCATTTACATATACAAGGAACAAAAGTGGCCCTAAAACTGAACCCTGTGGAACTCCACTACTAACTCTTCTCCATTCAGACACTGAGTGTCTTACTCTAACCCTCTGTTCCCTTCCTTCTAAGTAAGTTTTTATCCATTCCAAGACATTTCCACCTATTCTAGCCATTGATTGCAGCTTCCTAATAAGTCTCCCATGTGGAACAGTGTCAAACGCTTTCTGGAAGTCTAGGAATATGCAATCTGCCCAGCCCTCTCTTTCCTGTAAGATTTGGCTTACCTCATCATAAAATTCTAATAAGTTTGTTACTGTTGATCTTCCTTCTCTGAAGCCATGTTGCCTCACTGACAAAAAGTTGAAGGATTCCAAGTGAAGAGAGATATGTTTCCTTAGTAGTTTCTCCATAAGTTTGCAAACTATGCTGGTCAAGGAAACTAGTCTATAGTTCAGAGCCGTATCCCTCCTTCCCTTTTTGAAGATAGGTATCACATTTGCTTGTTTCCAGCATCTTGGAATCTCCCCCGACTCCAATGACTCCTTAAATATGATACTTAGTGCCACTGATATTGTGTTTGCGCATTTTTTAAGCACATGAGGGGATATGTCATCAGGACCTGTAGCTTTATGAACATCTAAATCCATCAGCGCTTTGCATACCTCTGTGGCTGTAAGGTTGATGTTCTCTAATACCGGCCCTTGAGCTTCTATCACTGCAATCTGAGGGGGTGGGGTATTTTCTACTGTAAATACTGACTGAAACTCCTTGTTCAATTCTTTGCAGATCTCTTCGTCCGTCTCAGTGATGCTTCCATCCGCTCTCTTTAGCCTTAAAACCTGTTCTTTTACCTTCAGTTTTCCTCTGATAAAGCTGTGGAAAAGCTTGGGATTTTCTTTAGCCTTCCTGGTGATGTCCCTCTCATAATCTTTCTCTGCCTCTCTCCTTTTACTTAGGTAGTCATTTCTTGCTCTTTTGTAGGTTTGCCAGGCATTTATGTTTTTTCTCCTCCTATACCTTTTCCAGCATTTGTCTCTCCACTCCTTAGCTCTTTTACACCCATTATCGAACCATTTCTCTCTGGCATGAATTACACCTACTTTGGTGACAGGTATGCAGCAATCTACTATCTTCCCATATTTCTCACAAAAGATGTCATACATTTCTTGTACAGATTTGTTGTAAAATAAGGTTCTCCAGTCAATAACTGCAAAAAGCTCATTCATTTTGATGTAATCTCCTTTCTGATAGTTCCTCCTCATGTCCTCAGTGCCTCTACTCTCAGGAAGAATGTCTTCAATGATATACTCCATCAACAACACACAGTGGTCACTCTTTCCAATTGGTGGTTCATACTCAATATTTTCAATATCCATTAGAAATTCTAGATTCTAGTTGACTCTTTTCCCCTTCCAGCTTCTTTATTCTTTTTTCTAGTTCCTTTCTCTCCTGCCCTTGTGCTTTATTTGCTTCCTCCAAAGATCTTATTTGTTCTCTGAGTGTTTCATTCTCTTTCATTTCTCCATCCATATTCCGAATTTTATCATCAAGGCTTGTAACCATTTCCTCTAACTTCTTGATTCTCTGTTTAAGTCCTCTGATGACTACCCCTTCTCCCGACCCATGGGTGGGAGAGGTTTGGGACAGAGATGGCTTCATTTTTATGTTCTCCCTCTCACAGAATATAGAAAGAAGACGAGAAAGAGGAAAAAAAAAAAAGAAAAGAAAAGAGAAAAACTTCTAATTTACCTTCACACAGAATTTTTATATCTCCATATAAGTGCTATTTAGTGACTCAGTTTGTCTCCTTTCTGGTAACACACATCTTAACTTAAAAACTTGACCATGGTAATTTACGTATAAAAAGAAAAAGAAAAACAAAAGTCAAACCTGAAGGAAAATTCGAATTTGTGTTCGAGGTGGCACCCACCTGTTTCTGTTATATATTCTTCCTAACTGATAAACTGACTTGCTAACCAAGATATGTTATCACGGGATTTAGACTTTACATTTAACTCAATATATATACAAAATAACAAAATAGCAAACGAGAAAGCTAAAAGAAAAGCAAAAAAAATGAAGAAAATAGGACTGCTGTACTACTTGGCAACTTAACTCAGTACTGTTGACAGGTGGGTATTTGGTAATTTTTTTTTCTTTTATTATTCAATTTTTTCGTGTATCAAACTAACTAACTAGTTAATATAAATGGGAAGGATACTGTTTTTAACAATATATAGAACCACAGGATCAGGTAAAACGGCTTAAGAGCTTTCCCCAGTTTACACAAAAAATTAGGTAATGTGGTGTGAGGCTCCACGTCTGGCAACTCTTCTAGATTTCCCTCAAGGCAGAAACTGGACGGCAGCTTCTCTCTCTTCCTCACGAAAAAGTTCTCAATTTTTTCCTTTAATATGAACAGTCTCGCCTTACAACAAATAGTTTTTGTACTCACAATACTCTGCACGATTTCAGATTTTTGGAAATTATGGTAAAGTTTTCCACTAAGCACTTTAGTCACTCGAAACTTTAAAATTTAAGAGGAGCAATTCCGTGTGTCACTGAACGCGCGGTGTGTGTGTGTATGTGTGTCTGTGTGTGAATACGTGTATGTATGTGTGTGTGAGTGGTGTGTGTGTGTGTGTGTGCATGTGTGTGTGAGTGGTGTATGTGTATGTGTGTCTGTGTGTGCCCACGTGTGTGTGTGTGTGTGTATCTGTGTGTGCATATTTCGGAATCAAATGCTCCTCCATGACATACAGCATTATACCTTGAATTCCACCCACCAATCTAATCAGATCCAGTCCCCATGACTGGTCAGGATGGGGGACGTGAGTCAAATACATAAAATCCGGATGACGGTTTTTTTTTATACCAGACCGGAGGAAAGACCGCTTAGGCAGAATTTTTGCTGACCAGTGCGCCATCATAAGAACCCTTCCAGAATCACAATATTTCAAACGTTCTGTGGCGTCTGGAAAGATATTTCGCTGTTTATCCAGACGACTGTCAAACGGAGCATCAATATTTTTTGCTCAAATATTTTTTCCTGATTACATTTCTGTTATAGTTTTTTATTCTTCCATTATGTTTTTTTCTTTCTTTATCAACATTTTTTCCTTTATTCTTTCTCAGTTTATTCATATATTCGTTCATTAACGCAATGAGAGTGCGAGTAATATACCTATGGAAAAATTATGTTACATAAGTTGAAAAATATTCCTTCGCAACTGTTGGGCAATGAGATATCGCTGCCTAATGTTGGGTTTGTATTTAACTGAAGGTTTATGTAACAAGCAGTTAAACTGTTGACTTATAAACGTACAGATTTTTATCAAAAGCAGGAATTATTGACCTCTCTTTGTTTACTTTATGACCTACCTTATGGATTCGGTTTTACGTCACGAACTCCCTTTTTCTATTAAGGGCTAGGACGGTTGCCTTCTTACGAAGGACTTGTTTTGGCAGATGTAATCGTTACCCTGAGTGTATGCCCTTACTAACCTCAGTCCTTAGCTTATTTGAATCATAGTTTCATGCATTTTTTGAACACTTTGCTGATTAGACAGAAAAAATGGGCAAATGTTCTCTGATTTTTTTAAGATTCTCTGTTCTTTTGTTTATTATCATAGATCACTAAGGCCCGATTTCTTAAACCGTGTAAGCCTAGGATACAATATTGTTAGTTAGCTAGACAGACACAAATCGATTTCATAAACGCATCTGACTCGGTTCTGTGTATGGCTTTGATCCCGCATGGGATCCTAGACCCGATTTCTTAAGCAGTGTAAACCTAGGATACCATATTGTTAGAGAGCTAGATTCACACAAATGGATTTCATAAATGCATCTGACGTGGTTCTGTGTATGGCTAGGATCCCGTACGGGATCCTAGCCATGCACAGAACCACGTCAGATTCATTTATGAAATCGATGTGTGTGTCTAGCTAACTAACAATATGGTATCCTAGGTTTACAATGTTTAAGAAATCGGGTCTAAGAGAGTGATCCTTTGATTTCATTAATTTTTTTTCTTTTTCTATACTTGAATATATATTGATAGTGCCTCCGATAATCTTCCAATGTGTACTATCATAAACCTCCTTTTTCAGATATAAATGTAGAACAAATGACCAGTCATGTAAAAGAATTATTCGTAGTCACCGTGATTCAAGCGGTAGCGTCCGCGACTTTGAGGCGTCAGGTCGAGGGTTCGCGCCCCGTCACGGTCTGAGGATAGCAAAGGCATGCACTCAGGGTAGCGATTACATCTGCCAAAACAAGTCCTTCGCAAGAAGGCAACCGTCCTAACCCTTGGTTGAAAAGGGAGTCCGTGACGTAAAACCGGAACAAGTGTAATAGAATTAGTCATCAAGAAAGAGTTCCTTTCTTTTGTAATGTCTCCGTTATTGCACAGTTATTAATTGATAACAAATCTCCTTTTTATATAATAAATACAGACCAAATGAGCAATTTGTTAAGAGGATTCATTTAAAAAAATTAATTCTTTCCTAAGAGCTGATTTTGTGTAGCTTTCTTTTGAAGATTATGCTTCATATACAAACAAACAAACTTTATTTCCATTTTCAATACAATGGGTATTCGTCAGCCAGGGCAAGCCCCCAACCCCCCACTGTGGTGCCCAACCACAGCAGTTCCTGCCAGTAAACAGCTTAAACTCTCGGTCTTGGACGGGAACCGATCTTTCGACCTCGTGAATGCGAAGCCAGCGCGTTACCACTGTACTAGCCATGATGATTTTAAAAATATTTGTTCTGTTCATTTTTTTGAAGAATTATATATCTAATTATTATTTTAATTAGAAAATATACTAATAATGACGTGGTTAAAAAAAACACGAATTAATGTTATAAATTATACGATTCAACAGGTTCAAAATAATTCAACAAATGCGAAATCCTTGCATGCAAATTACGCTGTGTGCAACATTAATTTTTTACAGAATGTACTGCTTTACTGTACTGCAATAATCACTAAATAGCACTTCCAGGTCATTAGGCAATAAAAATTCATGTTAGGCATGTAATTAATGCACATCCATTCTAGGGGTTGTGATAATAGTGAAATTTTATCTCAGCCGTACCATGTTCATTATCAGGAAAGAAGGTGAAGTATGTGCTTATGTAGAAAATGAAACATGATTGTTAGTGAAGTAATATTGCATACAGGGAGGTACATAACCTTATACTAGAGGGGTGTGACACTACGAGTAATATTACAAAACAGAGTATCGCTTTAAGGTATTGCTGAATTAATTAAGAATCAATAATACCTTTAATATTTACTGCATAAGTTGATTCCCAGTCTTGTATTTACTCTCACTGATATTTTGCACAACATTTAAACTTTTCCTTAAAGGCCTTTCGCACGATTCTGCAATAGAGTTTTTGCTTTCCTGGGAGAGATTTCCGGATGCAAAGCCATAGCTCGTGTAGACGTTATCATAACACTTTTTCTATTTCTTAGTAACCAACGTTCACTTAGGCCTAACTTACTGGCAATTCACTCCCAGGAAAGCAAGGTAGCTTTCGATTCCATGACCTCACCGTAGACGTTTTCTCGGATTCGGTCAACAGTACGGTTAACTTCACTGTCTTGAACTTTGAAAGCCACAGGGGCAAGCCTATCATCAAGCTGTATCTGGAAAACCATGAAGAATAGAATTAGAAAGTAACAAAAATGTACAATGCACGTCCATTCTCCATAGTCACCAAGAAAATATCTATATACCACCACCAAAAAAAAAAAAAAATCTATATACCACCTTTAATCATAAATTGTTTAAAAATGATCAGTAGTTTGCTAAATAAAAATCACCCTCATATTTCATCCTAAAAGCAATTCATACGTTTTCTTGTTGGACATCCGGAAGCTCTTAAGAGACTCAGAGAAATGTATGGCTGATGTTTTACTCCTTCTGCTGGATACATAGATTAATGGCAAGTCATATTTATTGCCTCGTTATTAAGAACGTACTCAAAATAAATGGACTGAAACTTCAGAGAGGATGTTTTGATCTGAAGGAGGGAAGAAGACTAATAATTTTTTTTTTGAAAAATCCTGAAATATTGTTGCTGCAGCACTGAAAATGAGAATATATGCAAGATATAATCAAGGAGAACAACGCATATATCTATTTTCAAAGAAGGTTAAGAATGAGAAAGGCTGACCACTCAGCCCAGAAGCAAAGATATCACATATGGTTTTTTTTTTATAAAGAGACGTTTGGGAGTTAGATAGCGTCTGTTTTGTATAGTATCATACAAACTGTATAATGAAATTCATAATTATAGTGTAATGCATGCAAATGCTGCCTACTATATATTTCAACAATGATAATATTAACCCCTGTTCAGTCATTATTAACTGTATTTTCATGGCATGAATAGTAATTAGTTTAATTAATCACCCCTTTTGCAGTGCATATTTATTTCTGTAAATATTACCTTCTATTACTCCATTATAACTAATTTCCTACAGAGGAAATTGCATTGTTTTATCTGTATGAGTGGAATGATTAATAGTCAAGAAAATATATTAAATTTAAGACATTATATATATATATATATATATATATATATATATATATATATATATATATATATATATATATATATATATATATATATTAGATCCGGTTTTACGTCACGGACTTCCTTTCTATTAAGAAATAGGACAGTGACATTCTCTCAGAGGACTTTGATTTTGGCAAGGGTGACCTTTACCATAAGTGAATGCCCTTTCTAGCTTCAGACCTTAGTGGGTCTCTACCCGAGGCCATGATGAATCATATATGATTTAATTTTAGTTCTCTGATCCTGAGAGAGAACTTTCATGTCCAATTAATCCATTACCAAAAGCAATTTATTTTCAGATACAAGTGTGGTAATTGTTAGGAATAAGTTGAAAATACATATTCCTTGAAAGATGCTTTTTTTCTGATTTCTTTGCCCGCTCATTTGATTTCATCATGGAGCATTTCGTAAAAAAAAATCATGGTGGCTGTTATCGCATTTTCTCGGGACAAAAAGCCATGTTAACTTGATATGTCTTTCCCCACTAAAGGGGGGGGGGGGTTTACACGGTCAAACGGTTCTGTCTGTCGAAACGCGTTCGACGAACCGTTTGACCGTATAAACCCCTCTTAAGTCAGCAAATTCATCAATACTAAGAAAATACCGTAAAGCGAAATGGCTTCTTTTATTATTACTTTAAATATTGCAGGTTTTCAGCATTTAACTCACAAATGGCAGTTGGAAAATAATAAATAAACAAGATGTTTTGCTTTATGGTATTTTGTGCTGATAGTAGGGCTGATTCAGTGAGGCAAGAACATAAATTAGCTTGAGTTTTGTCTAGTGAAAACGTAACATTTGTCTTACTCTGTAAATGGAATATATCGAATGAGTTTTCTACGCATATTTGCTTATTAAAAAAAATAAGCACTTACAATATCTTTTAAGTCATTATTGTTATTGTTATTATTATTATTATTATTATTATTATTATTATTATTATTATTATTATTATTATTATTATTATTATTATTATTATTATTATTATTATTATTATTATTATTATTATTATTTTTATTATTTTTATTATGATTATTATTATTATTGTTATTATTATTATTATCATTATTGTTATTTCTTATTATTATTATTATTATTATTATTATTATTGTTATTATGATTATTATTATTATTGTTATTATTATTATTATCATTATTATTATTATTATAATTATTATTGTTATTATTATTATTATTATTATTATTATTATTATTATTATTATTATTATTATTATTATTATTATTATTATTATTATTATTATTAGTTATTATTATTATTATTATTATTATTATTATTATTATTATTATTATTATTATTATTATTATCATTATCATTATTATTATTATTATTATTATTATTATTATTATTATTATTATTATTATTATTATTATTATTATTATTATTATTATTATTATTATTATCATCATTATTATTAATCATGACCCTAGCAATATGTCCAGCCGGAAAATGGCAAAAGGTGCAACAGAGGATGCAACTTGGTAAGGAGAAGGAAATGTAATAGATAGAAAAAATATATCAAATAATATATTGATAGATCACTGTATTGCAGTGATCTAATTCAAATATATTTAAAAAACAAAACTTTTCATGAAGGTCTACTAAATAAAAATGTATTTGTTCCTTTTTTAAAAATACCATTGCAGAGAATAAAAATATGCTAAGGTCAAAGGTCAAGTCTGAAAAAAAATTTGCACTTGATTTTAAGCAAGAAAAGGTTTTTCATGCTAGGAAATGTTTATCAGAAAGGACAGAAACATTACATATATATTTTTTTCCAATTTTTATTATTTTTTTTTTATTTTTTTTTTCAGGAGCATTGTTTTTCCCCGGAAAAAAAAATCTGCTCATATTTTATACATCTTTCTAGCGCGATAATTTATTTACGTAGTGAAATAGTGTTCAGAGTAGTCGCCGTGGCTCAACCGGTAGCGTCCGCGACTCTGAGGCGTCAGGTCGAGGGTTCGCGCCCCGTCACGATCTGAGGTTCGCAAGGGCATGCACTCAGGGTAAGGATTACATCTGCCAAAACAAGTCCTTCGCAAGAAGGCAACCGTCCTAGCCCTTGGTTGAAAAGGGAGTCCGTGACGTAAAACCGGAACAAAGTGAAATAGTGTTCAGATCTCTCTCTCTCTATTTTTCTTATTTTTTTTTTAGGTTCTTGCTCTCTTTTCCATTTTTTAGAAAGCATGAATTGTGTCCGAGAGTTATGCTAAGTTAACATGATTAATTTTATTGTATAATGGAATTACTCTTCAACTTTAGTTTTTTTAATGGGAAATTCGGTATTATAAACCCTGCTTACTACGCGTGAAAATTATACTTAGTGGATGGCTTTAGAATTTGAAACCTTTTTAGATTTTTTTTGTATATTGCGTGCTTAGTAATATAATGTATATATATATATATATATATATATATATATATATATATATATATATATATATATATATATAGTGTGTGTGTGTGTGTGTGTGTGTGTGTGTGTGTGTGTGTGTGTGTGTGTGTGTGTGTGTGTGTGTGGGTGGGTGGGTGGGTGGGTAGGTAGGTGGGTTTTTGGGTGGGAGGGTGGGAGGGTGGGTGTGTGTGTGTGTGTGTGTGTATAATTCTGTTTAACGAGAAACACTTGAATATTGTGAATTTGTGAATGGTTATGGCTACATAAGGAAATTTATAGAAATTTTGCTGTCCTTGCTACATAGTACTTTCAAGTGTATATGTAAGTTTACAGTTTTCATGTTGCATACAGATTACTGATAATTTGTATTTACAAGATAGAAAAAAATTACTTTTAATATTTGCTATGGTTTATTTTTATGTCACAAGATAGTACCTCTCTTTCCTCTTTAGTCATATTGTTCGCGCCCCGTCACTGTCTGAGGTTAGCAAGGACATGCACTCAGGGTAACGATTACATCTGCCAAAACAAATCCTTCGTAAGAAGGCAACCGTCCTAGCCCTTGGTAGATAAGGGAGTCACGGTCTGAGGTTAGCAAGGACATGCACTCAGGGTAACGATTACATCTGCCAAAAGAAATCCTTCGCAAGAAGGCAACCGTCCTAGCCCTTGGTAGATAAGGGAGTCCGTGACGTAAAACCGGAACGATTAGTAGTTTTAATATCATGCTCTCTTCCTCTCCATTCTCAAATGTACATGTATACGGATACGCAGTAATACACATCTACAAATGTACATGTATAATACATGTCTACAAATGCAAGCACGAGGAAGCTCGGTATATCCTCTTCAACTACTAGGCAGATGCGGCAGTTCTCCTAATCTGTTTTTAATGTCAATTGCATTATCATATCCAAGGGTCATTTGAATGCAAATGGGCGAGCAAATCATTTAAGTTCATTATTCCAAATACTATTATCTTCTCTGTACAACAAATAGAATTTAATTATGTGAATGTTTGTTTATTTTTACTGAAATGTGTGGCCCTTTACCTCTTTCATTTCAGTATATATTGGTACGAATATACTGGCATTTAGTTTACTCTTTGGCCAAGTCAGAGCTCACAAGGAGCTAGGAGTAGTAGTTGAGGTATGTG
>JAXCGZ010012125.1:27500-30000 GCA_037179515.1 Halocaridina rubra
CAAATGGATTTTCCATTATGAAGAATTACGAAAAAACAACTTATTTTTTTATACGAAGATATATAGGAGGATGGATGTGAGGCAAGCAAGCGAGCGTGCTAGGAATAGGAATGAGTGGCGAGCGATTGTGACGCAGCTCTGAGGGGCATCTGCTGTTACCACGGGGCTGCATCTGTGGTAGGGGCAGTAGGAAAGTTGGCAGTTGTGAAGCGGCACAGGTTGTGGAAGAGCCGGGAGGATGGGCTGTGGCACTCCAGCAGTGCCATCTGAACGGTCTCTAGCTCCCTCGTCATTGCCCACAGAGCAAAGTACTCCCCTTATTGTTTTCTCTTTTTGATGTCGGCTACCCCCCAGTTAAAGTGGAAAACAGCCAAGGTAGATAGAATATAATTCCCTTGGTAAAGCAGTGACTTAAAAACTTACCTTGACTATATGTGGGAATAAAATATGGTGGAGAGAAAATATTCCTAGTCCCTTTGGTCCACCCCATTTAGTTGACTTATTATATGCTCAGAGTACATGGGAGCGCTTTCTTGCCCTCAGTCATTTCAAATAATAAAATAAAAAAATTCTTTCTTTCAAAATTCTCTCTAAACTTGGCATCGTCCTGAGATTTCTGATGCTATTGAAAGCGAAATCAGACTTGAGTCGCGATAAGAACTCTAGAATTTTCATCCTATTCTTCGCCTCCAAAAGCTTCTCTGTCATATCACTTCCTCTCTTATACATTTTCTTTTGAGGTTTAACTTTTTTTTCCATTTCCTGGAGATAAACAAGAAAGAACATGAAATGACACGTGAATTTATCTGGCTTACATTTTTTTAAAGTTAATTCACTAATACATGACGCCTATTGTGAAATCTATTCTTTTGAAATGTTTAGCAAAAATATTTTGTTTGGAAAAGCATTAAGAGGAATTGATATTGTTACTTCCACAAATTATTTGTTATTTATGAAGGTTTCGCTTAGTGCATCCATTTCCTGGACTCCTTTACCCCCTCCTTCAAGCCCGCAAAGCTTATTGGTATGATACGTTGAGGTCATCCCTCTCATATCTCACTTACAAAAATGATGATTCTTGGAATAGTCTTTGAAATATTGCGTGATGTATATAAGCTTCAGATTAAACTTTTCCTAGTCAATGGTGGTCTCCACAGTTGTAAAAAATATGAATCTTTCTTTTTTCGTTTTAAATGTCCATTTTTTAGTTTTCAATTATCTCATAGATTTTCAGGGGGTAATTGAAAACTACAGAATGAAAATACTTTAATCTATGGCGTAGATCAGAAGTCTTTTGTACGGTCTTCTATTGCAATATTGCTGATAATCCAGAGACACAAGAGTTCTCGTCTCTGGAGAATAAAAAGAAGAAGAAGAAGAAGAGAGATTTAATTGGATCAACAGCTATGTAATATATCGTTGATGTTGACTATTTCCTAGAATGTTTTTTTGTTTATTTTTTCGCTGCTACGTAGAACGAACAAAAACTATTAAAATTTAATATACACAAAGCACTTTTCAAGCGTCATTTACAGCTAATAAAATATTCTTTGTAAAAGTTGCATAACTTATTTCATTTGATGACTGGATTTAGCAAATTCCTGTAAAGAGGATGTGATGTTTACGTTATAATTGAATTCATTTTCAGAATAGAAATTGCAGAAAAAGTTAAACTTTTTTTTTTTATTAAATCTTAAATTTGATAATCAAATAAAATCAGAAATTCTTTATCTATTGAAGGTTAAATGATATTTCCTGATATTCCTATTTGCTGGGAATTGGAATAATGTCAGAATTACAGAATTACTGGAATGAAGCAATGAATGGCAAATAAACCTCTTTCATATCACATCAACTGGAAATCTTTAGCGCTATATTTATAGTTAAAGAAATATTCAATATATATTTTTTTTATTTTTCATATAATATTGCTGTTAAAGAACAATAAAAACGTGAATTTAGCGAAATAAAATAAAAATTTATTAATCATGAGCAAAATATATCTTGGAAGAGTTAGGTTGTATAAGATCATTATTATTATTATTATTATTATTATTATTATTATTATTGTTGTTGTTATTATTATTGTTATTATTATTATAATTTTTATTATTATCATTATCATTATCATTATTATTATTATAATTATTATTATTATTATTATTATTATCATTATTATTCATATTATTATTATTATTATTGTTATTATTTATTATTATTATTATTATTATTATTATTATTATTATTATTATTATTATTATTATTATTATTATTATTATTATTATTATTATTATTATTATTATTATTATTATTATTATGCACTGATGCATGCAAAAGTTTTCCACTCATTCCCAGGGGAACAAATGCTAATATTTCCATAAAAGTCATTTGCAAACCTTCCAGATTAAAAGGAGAATGCCTCACAGACCTGTTATACAACACAACGAATATTGCTATTAAAGTTGAGTCATATACAGTGTATAACGTGATGTATGTGCGT
>JAXCGZ010012125.1:32500-35000 GCA_037179515.1 Halocaridina rubra
GTATAACTTAATAAACATGTATGATTAGTTTACATGATGTGTACGTGCATGAGTGGCGTAATTCATACATATGTGTATTATTTGGGTACATGAAATAAATGTGTATGGATAGTATTCATGATAGACACATGCGTGATTGGCATACAGTGTACCAGGCTTGTTCCGGTTTTGCGTCACGGACTCCCTTTTCTACCAAGGGCTAGGACAGCTGCCTTCTTCCGAAGGACTTGTTTTGGCAGATGTAATCGTTACCCTGCGTACATGCCCTTGCTAACATCAGACCGTGACGGGGCGCGAACCCTCGACCTGACGTCTCAAAGTCGCGCACGCTACCGCTTGAGCCACGGTGACTACGTACAGTGTACCAGACGTGTTACTAAAAAAAAATCTTTTTTTATGATGCCATTGCTATGATGCTAATGAAGCTATCTAAAGTTTTATTATATTTTTAAGTATCCTTTATAGAGATTATTTTTGCTATATTGACATTTTTACAATTTCTTATTTATTTTCAATAACCGTAAACAGTTTAAACTGATATATATCATGCATTTTGTAGTCACCGTGGCTCAAGCGGTAGCGTCCGCGACTTTGAGGTGTCAGGTCGAGGGTTCGCGCCCCGTCACGGTCTGAGGTTAGCAAGTGCATGCACTCAGGGTAACGATTACATCTGCCAAAACAAGTCCTTCACAAGAAGGCAACCGTCCTAGCCCTTGGTAGAAAAGGGAGTCCGTGACGTAAAACCGGAACGAGATGTATGTCATGCACTTTATGTTGTAACATTTATTACAAGCGATGAATCTTTAATTGTTACACAGAGAACTTTTCGTAATTGCTTCGGACCAGATCGAAATAATTTTGTATCATTCAGAGAATCCATATTGCTATGGATTCAAGATTTCAGGGTCACACGTTCAGCGTTAAAAAGGAAATTCCGCGGAAGACCTCGGAGCTTTCGAGCTCTAGAAAATGTCGATGCTATAAGAAATTGTGTTTTGATAACATCCACACGTTCAGCTCAAAATCATGTTTCTACTTTGGGATTATAAGATCGAAATGTCAGTAAAATTTTACACACCGAGCTAAACTTCCATCCAAACAGCATGATGATTGTTCAAGAACTCATGAAATGATTTGGAAAACCGCATATGGCATACTGTAGATTCTCTTAAATAAGGTTTCACAAATGCGGTTGTCTTGTAGTCACCGTAGGTCAAGCGGTAGCGTCCGCGACTCCAAGGCGTCAGGTCAAGGGTTCGCGCCCCGTCACGTTCTGAGGTTAGCAAGGGCATGCACTCAAGGTTACGATTACAGCTGCCAAAACAAGTCCTTCGCAAGAAGGTAACCGTCCTAGCCCTTGGTAGAAAAGGAACTCCATGACGTAAAACCGGAACAAATGCTGTCGTCTTAAGTGACGAAGCACACTTTCACCTGTCCGGCTTCGACAGTAGAAATTACCCCAACTGGGTGGCAAAGAATCACAAAATGCCTCGTGAAAGACCTCTACACAATGGAGCAGTGGTTCTTAAACTTTTCAGTATTTGCACCCCTTCAAATCAGCAGTCAGTTCTCGCAAACCCCCCCCCCCCCCATTACTGAAATAAAAAAAAATGCTAAAGATACAAAGTTGATGTGATGTGTATTAATAACAAAACCACGGTTTATTTTTATATAATCTTCATTCATATAACTTTTAGGTTTATCTCTATCTCAGAAAACTGCTGAAGCAAAAAGTTTTTTTTTTCAGGAAAAATATAATGCGTATATAAAACTTTAATTTGCTTTAATTATTCATAGGCATCCTTGCAACCCTTAGGAACCGGCTTCTCACCCCTAGGGGTGCGAGCACCCCTGGTTAAGAATCACTGCAATGGAGCTATTGTATGGTGCTTGCTATGTAAAGATATTTCGAAATTTTCTGGTGCCAAAAGTCAAAAACCTTGGTCAACAGGGTAGAGCCACCGCACACACATCGACAAGATCAATGTAAGTTTCATGCGAGCTGTTTCTAGGACACCTGCTCGCTTGATATCTCCCCATGTGATTGTTTTTTGTGGGGCCACCTGTAAGCTGAGGTCTACAAACTTCCACCAAATATAACTGACGAACTGAAGGCAACTAAAGGCCAAATACTTAATACACATACAGTCGGATATGACTAGTCGGATAATGAAAAAGCTTCAAAACCTGACTACAATAGATCAACGGAAATAGAGATTCCCAATAGAAGGAAATTATTTTCAAAATATAAATTGAAACAGTATATATACTATTACTTTATATATATATATATATATATATATATATATATATATATATATATATATATATTTCTTTTAATAGATTTTCGCTCAACCTTTCTTCTTCGTCTACATCTTTTCCCACTTTTATTTTGGGTCGATGTTTCTAGCTAGTGTTCTCCATATGCTCCTCTTAACTTTTAAGTCATTAAATAAAATATGGGAGATTTGATACCCGTACCTAATACATATGTATTTTT
>JAXCGZ010012126.1:0-35000 GCA_037179515.1 Halocaridina rubra
AGTGAGCAATCCTTAACTTTTTGACTTTCTTGCACAGGTCAAATTATGAAACAATTGAAGATGGGCAAATCATGATGAAGCCATGCTAATCCTCTCTTATTACAGTTGTGTCGACCACCAAAAGTTTAGTGTACAACCAGCAGCTAAGCTAATCTTTATATAATAGCCAAACATTCAAAACGTTTTCTATAATTATAGGTACTCAAAAGTGTATCATTCTTGGTCACAAATAAAGCATTTAAATTTTTTCGGATCAGGTAAAGATTAGCAACACCCAGAATATTAAATACATCCGTATATGGTTAAGCTATGATAGGCATTAACCTATCGTAACCTAACCTAACCTAACTTGAACTAGCCTAACCTATCTTATTTATAGAGTTATTTATTGTTCTAGGGATTGCAAATTTTTCCCTTATTCACAAATTTTCATGAAAATCAATGTAAAGACTGAACTGTAAAAGTTTTATATAGATCTACGATGCTGATAACGCCCGCTATGAAGTCCCAGTTCCAATTAATCTACCCGCCTCTGCTGAACCAAAATCCACTCTATACAGTAGGAGTAAGTGGGAATGGAGACACATTCCACTTTAATGTCACCAGAAACTCCAATGGGAGGACGATGTAAGTTTCTTTCTACTTTTATTAATACTATGAAATTAAACTACATCAACTTACATTCCAAGTTTATATATGTTCTCTGATAAAATCTACATTTCTATTCCTTATAATACTCTTCAAGGTTCCGATCAATGGACCACTGACTTTTGAAGATCAGTTTCTTCAATTTCACACATGGCTCTCATCAACTTACCTCTATGGCTTTGGAGAAAACACTCACACATCCTTCAGGCATGTTTTTGAACCACGAACAACTTTCCCTATTTTTGCACGTGACCAACCCGTCGGAACTGTAAGTTTTTAAAAATTACTGAGTAAATGTTCCCTTAAAGTATGCATAACTGCTGAAAAAATTAAGAATAATAAATTCTTGACTTCATACTCCCTTCATATATTCTTAAAAACAATACAGGAGATTATATATATATATATATATATATATATATATATATATATATATATATATATATATATATATATATATATATATATATATATATATATATATATATATATATATATATATATTATATATATATATATATATATATATATATATATATATATATATATATATAGTAACCCCTCGCTATATCACGGTTCACCTATTGCGAATTCAGTGCATCGTGGTTTTTTTTTTTTTCCTTTTTTCTGGGGATATGCAAAGATATTAAAATTATTAAAAATTTTCATTATTTTCATTATTTTATTGAAAAAAAAAAATTCATTATTTTATTGATAAAACAATGTATTTCCCAGCCTAAGAGTAATAAAACAGTAAGAAATAGTAAAAAAAAAACAAATCTAAACATGTAACTCTGCACCATAGAAATTACGATACCGGTATCAGCGTTTCGGAAAACGCAAAGGGTCGCACCTACGTGAGCTAGCATATATTAAAATTTCAAGTAGTGTCATTATTTTATTGATACAAAAACGAATTTCTTAGCCTAAGAATAATAAAACAGTAAAAAATAGTAAAAAACATAAATACTCACAGCACTGCACCATGTAAAATACGATACCGGTATCAGCGTTTCGGAAAACGAAAAGGGTCGCACCTACGTGAGCTAGTACATATTGAAATTTTCATTATTTTATTGATAAAAAAAAAAGTATTTCCTGGCCTAAGAGTAATAAAACAGTAAAAAATAGTAAAAAACATAAATTTAAACATATACACTCACAGTATTGAACCATGTGAAATACTGTACGACAGCATACTCTGTATTGGCATCTTGGAAAACGCAAAGGCTCGCACCTATGTGAGATAGTTCATGGAATGCTAATGGCTGAAAGGATGGGAGACGACGAATCACAGAATTGTTTTTCTGTATGTTCTGCATCATGGGGTCTGATTGGCTTTTTGATTGAAGCTTGGTTCTCCACCATCTTCCATTGTCTCGCCTCACTCGTTCAGTCTAAGTGGTGGAGGGATAGCACTGCTCATAAGAGACAGTAATCGAAAAAATGAAAGACACTGTGATGGAAAGGGCAAACCCACTCATCAAACAGGCACTTGATAAAGAGAAGACAGTGGTAATCTCAGGCATAAGCGAATCCCAGGAGCCAACATGGCAGGGGAGACGAAGAAAATAAAGCTAGGGTTGTAGACCTGATAAGAAAGCTTGGAGTAGCTTGTGGTCCTGAGGATATTGTAAACATACACCAACTAGGCAAATATTCGAGGGAAGGAAAGCCGAGACCAACAAAAGTAACCTTTGAGAGAGGGGAAACATGTAGGGAAATATTGTTGAGAAAAAAAGTCTAAAAGACCTTCAAGAATTCAAAGAAGTGTTCATTAGACGATACAGAACACAGGAAGAGATGGGAAAGATCAAAAACTTGTTGCAAGAGGCAAGAAGGTTAAATGAGGGAAAGGAATGAAGAAGAGAAGAAAAATTTTCATTTCAGAGTTCTTCCAGACATAGGGGAGATAAAGAAGATAATGACAGAAGATCAGGGGATGGGGCCTCATTAAGATTGTTAAACACAAATGCTGATGGATTAGCTGGTGAGGCAGTAGAATTAAAAGATAGGATTCACAACAGTAAGGCAGATATAATAGCAATTACAGAGACTAAGTTGAGTGAGGACATAAACAGTGTCACAGTTTTTCCTAAGGGCTTCAGAATATTAGGGGTTGAAAGATCTGAGAGGACTGGTGGAGGGATAGCACTGCTCATAAGTGAAAGGATTCAAGTTGAAGAAATAAACTTGTCTATAGAAAGTGAGTTCAAGGAATTTCTTGTTGCTCGCATAAATACTGGGTCAGAGAGCATAATAATAACTGTTGTATATAACCCACCAAGGAACCAGAATAGGCTAGAAGTTTATGAGGAAAGCCATATAGGTACAATTGAAGTCACAAACTCATTTGTTAACATGGCACAGGAGAGAAAATGTAAGATTTTGATTATGGGAGATTTTAATCATAAAGAGATAGATTGGATAAATCTTGACCCACAGTGGTGAGGACTCATTCAAGGCAAGATTCCTAGATTGCGTACAAGGGAATTTCCTACACCAAAATGTAATGGAACCAACGAGGGCCAAGGGTGGGGATGAGCCATCACTACTTGATCTAGTATTCACAGATAATGTGTTGGATATTGAAAAAATTGAGTATGAACCACCAATTGGAAAGAGTGACCACTGTGTGTTGTTGCTGGAGTATATCATTGAAAATATTCTGCCTGAGAGTAGAGGCACTGAGGACATGAGGAGGAACTATCCGAAAGGAGATTACATCAAAATGAATGAGCTTTTTGCAGTTATTGACTGGAGAACCTTATTTTACAACAAATCTGAACAAGAAATGTATGACATCTTTTGTGAGAAATATGGGAAGATAGTAGATTGCTGCATACCTGTCACCAAAGTAGGTGTAATTCATGCCAGAGAGAAATGGTTTGATAATGAGTGTAAAAGAGATAAGGAGTGGAGAGACAAATGCTCGAAAAGGTATAGGAGGAGAAAAAACATAAATGCCTGGCAAACCTACAAAAGAGCAAGAAATGACTACCTAAGTAAAATGAGAGAGGCAGAGAGACTATGAGAGGGACATCACCAGGAAGGCTAAAGAAAATCCCAAGCTTTTCCACAGCTTTATCAGAGGAAAACTGGAGGTAAAAGAACAGGTTTTAAGGCTAAAGAGAGCGGATGGAAGCATCACTGAGACGGATGAAGAGATCTGCAAAGAATTGAACAAGGAGTTTGTCAGTATTTACAGTAGAAAATACCCCACCCCCTCAGATTGCAGAGATAGAAGCTAAAGGGCCGGTATTAGAGAACATCAACCTTACAGCCACAGAGGTATGCAAAGCGCTGATGGATTTAGATGTTCATAAAGCTACAGGTCCTGATGACATATCCCCTCATGTACTTAAAAAATGCGCAAACTCAATATCAGTGGCACTAAGTATCATATTTAAAAAGTCACTGGAGTCAGGGGAGATTCCAAGATGCTGGAAAC
Organism: Halocaridina rubra; assembly: GCA_037179515.1. Classification (NCBI taxonomy): domain Eukaryota; kingdom Metazoa; phylum Arthropoda; class Malacostraca; order Decapoda; family Atyidae; genus Halocaridina; species Halocaridina rubra. The sequence goes on from JAXCGZ010012126.1 coordinate 4,100, forward strand.
AAGCAAATGTGATACCTATCTTCAAAAAGGGAAGGAGGGTAACATGGCTTCAGAGAAGGTAGATCAACAGTAACAAACTTATTAGAATTCTATGATGAGGTAAGCCGAATCTTACAGGAAAGAGAGGGCTGGGCAGATTGCATATTCCTAGACTTCCAGAAAGTGTTTGACACTGTTCCACATGGGAGACTTATTAGGAAGCTGCAATCAATGGCTAGAATAGGTGGAAATGTCTTGGAATGGATAAAAACTTACTTAGAAGGAAGGGAACAGAGGGTTAGAGTAAGACACTCAGTGTCTAAAATGGAGAAGAATTAGTAGTGGAGTTCCACAGGGTTCAGTTTTAGGGCCACTTTTGTTCCTTGTATATGTAAATGACCTACCAGAGTCTGTAAATTCATTCATGAATATGTTTGCAGATGATGCAAAATTGTGAAGAAAGTAAAAAACGAGAACAATGGTAGAGAACTTCAGGAGGATCTAAATAGTCTGCATGAGTGGTCAGAAAAGTGGCTAATGAACTTCAGTACTTCAAAATGTAAGGTAATGAGAATGGGTACAAGTGCAAGAAGGCCCAAACTTGACTACTCGGTGGCTGGAGTACAACTTCAAGAGAGAGAAAATGAGAGAGATCTAGGAGTAAACATACTGGCAGATTTGTCTCCAGAAATACATATAAATGGCATAGTAAGGGCAGCATATGCATTCTTATCAAATGTAGGGGTAGCCTTCAGGCACATGGACAAGGAAATGTTCAGAAATGTTTATGTAACCTATGTGAGGCCAAAGATCGAATATGCAGCCCCCTTTTGGAATCCACACTTGAAAAAGCACATAGCTAAGCTTGAAAAAGTTCAAAGACATGCCACGAAACTGGTGCCAAAAATACGTAATCTCAGTTATGATGAGAGGCTGAGGGAATCAGACTTACCATCACTCGAAGCTAGATGATTGAGGGGGGATATGGTGACAGTCTTTAAATTCCTTCATGGTTATGATAGAGTGCATAGGGATCGATATTTTGATATGGCTGGCTCTAGAACTAGAGGTCATAGTTTGAAGCTTCGTAAGAAAACTTCTTTGCAGGATGTAAGGAAATACTTTTTCAGTGCAAGAGTAGTTGATAATTGGAATTTGCTAAGCGAGGAGGTAGTTAATGCTATCTCAATCCATAGTTTTAAGGACAGGTATGATAAGTATCACTAAGTATGAAATGGAACCAATCAGGAGACGGGACGATACAAGCTTTGGGCTCTTTCCCGTAAACACAATTAGGTAAGTACATATGCGTCGTTCACATTGTGCTTAATAATATGTTGTGCTTCAGGGTTCTTTCTATAACAGTCTCCTTTGCCTCAACAGACTCCTCTTTAAATTCAAGCGTCTCCTGCATATCTTCTTTGACATCTGATTTACAAGAGATTTCCTCTACTGGGGGAGCATCAGTATCATTTCCTTTGCCTCAACAGACTCCTCTTTAATTTCACGCGGTTCCTGCAGATCTTCTTTAACGTCTGATTTACAAGATGATTTCCTCTACTGGGGGAGCATAAGTATCATTTCCTCTGCCTCAACAGACTCCTCTTTAATTTCAAGCAGCTCCTGCAGATCTTTTTTAACGTCTGATTTACAAGAGATTTCCTCTAATGGGGGAGCATCAGCATCATTTCCACGGTTTTCAATGCCATCCACTTCCATCATAGAAGGAGAAGGAACAAAATTGGTTTCTGAAGACTGACCTGAATTGAGACCAGTTTGTGCAAAGTCCAAAGTATATTTCAAAATATCACTGATAGAATACTTGGCCTTTCCACTTCCATATTTTTCATAATGATCAAGGGTTTTCATAAGTATATTCAGTTCACTTTGTAACTTAGCCACGAAGAAATCGAAGAACCAGGCCTTACACTCGAACGTCTGGCAGTCATGTATGAACACGTGAAAGCACTCCAACAACTTTCACAAGAACATGATGATAATATGGTTCGATCAGTGACCTTCGGCAATCTTCTCGACGATGCCATGATTCCTTACAAGACCATCTTCCAACAAAAGAAGAAACAGCGACAGCAACTCCCCATTACCATGTTCTTCTCTCACAATAAGAAGCCATAAAGCCGTTATTGGCTGCGGAATAATTTCCTATGGAGTATATACATGTCATTACCACCTCATTCACGGTAAGTTTACCTATCACGTTCATATAAATTTACACTTGCATAATGCTATTAATAAAGTAAAGGGTGGTTTTTTAACAGTGCAGGGAGGGTTTATACAGTAAACATAAAAATAAATGTAAAATACCTATGTATATGAGTATGTCATGTCATTATCACCTCCTTCACGGTAAGTTTACCTATCACTTTCATATGAATTTACGCTTGCACGCTGTTATTAATAAAGTCAAGGGTGGTTTGTTAACAGTACAGGGAGGGTTTATACAGTAAACGTAAAAATAAATGTAAAATACCTACGTATATAGGGTGATGCTACTTCACAGAAATTCACCTATCGCGGTCGGTCCCGGAACCGAACCCCCGCAATAAACGAGGGGTTACTGTGTGTGTGTGTGTGTGTGTGTATATATATATATATAGTGCTCCCTCGTTTATCGCGGGGGTTCGGTTCCAGGACCCGCCGTGATAGGTGCAAATCCGCGAAGTAGGAGCACCATATATACATAGGTATTTTACAATTATTTTTACCTTTACTGTATAAACCCTCCCTGCACTGTTAACAAACCACCCTTTACTTTATTAATAACAGCGTGCAAGCGTAACTTTATATGAATGTGATAGGTAAGCTTACCGTGAATGAGGTGATGATGACGTGTACATACTCCACAGCCAAATATTCCACAGCCAATGGCGGCCGACATCCAACAACCTTCTTCCTTCCTTCAGCATATCTAACAGTTTTACCTTTTCTGTTATGGTCAACATCTTCCTTTGCCTCTTAGATTTACTACCAGAAGCCTTAGAAGATGAGGGATGCTTGGGAGGCATTGCAGGGGTTGAAATACAAAAGTTGCACAAAATCACAAGCACAACTTATTAAGAAGCACAATGCGAACGGTGCACACGTGAGTAGACTGAACGGGTGAGGCGAGACAATGGAAGATGGTGGGAGAACCAAACTTAAATCAAAAGCCAATAAGACCCCATAATACAGAACATACAGAAAAACAATTCTGTGATTCGTTGTCTCCCACCCATCAGCCAATAGCATCCCATGTACTATCTCACGTAGGTGCGACCCTTTTACATTGTGCAATACTGTACTGTGAGTTACATGTTTAAATTAATGTTTTTTACTGTTTTATAATTCTTAGGCTAGGAAATAGTTTTTTTTTATCAATAAAATAATGAAAATACTGGAAATTTTAATATGTACTATCTCACTTACCTGCTACCCTTTTCATTTTCCGAAACGCCGATACCAGCATCGTATTTTACATGGTGCAATACTGTGAGTTATATGTTTAAATTTATGTTTTTGACTATTTTTTACTGTTTTTTTTATTTTTAGGCTAGGATATACTTTTTTGTCAACAATATAATGAAAATACCGGAAATTTTAATATGTACTGTCTCACGTAGGTGCGACCCTTTGCATTTTTCAAAACGCAGATACCGGTATCATATTTTCTATGGTGCAGAGTTACGTGTTTAAACTTATGTTTTTTACTATTTTTACTGTTTTATTATTCTTAGGCTGGGAAATACTTTTTTTTATCAATAAAATAATGAAAAAAAAAATTTCAATAAAATAACGAAAGTACTGAAAATTTTAATATTTTAATATTCTCGCATATACCCATAAAAAAAAGCTCGCCGAAAAAAACATGAAGCACTGAATTCGCGAAATATGAACAGCAATATAGCGAAGGATCACTGTAAATGTGTATTAATTTCTACTGTATATACTTCTAAATACTTTAAATATTGAAGATGGAATGTCAATTATACACATTCAAATTAATGTACACTATTTACACTCATGTATGGAGTTATATACAAAAATGAATAATGAAGTTATTAGCTTAAATCTTAAAAGTAATCGTTCCAGTAACATTCACAACAGTAGTATATTAAAGAATACAGTATTATTAAATATAAGGATAATCTAAGTATACTTTCGTCACCTACTGACAGGAACAAATGAATGAATACGGGCAACACCCCTATTACATGGTTGTTGAAGATGATGAAGGAAACTCACATTCTGTCCTCCTATATACCTCGAATGCAATGGGTAAGTTGTACCTAAATAAAGTTTTGACTACAGCTGCCCCTCATCTTACACAGTTTTAAATAGTGCGATTTTCATTAAACACACTTGGAAAATTTAAAAGCATAAATTTCCTTAAAGTTTTTCCACCAAAACAATAAATTTTAACACATTCAATACTGGTTTTACATAAATTTAAATTGGACTGTACTTGGCAAAGTTTAAGGACAGTTAAGTAATCTGGGCATAATTTAAAACATCCAGAGGTTTGGAGAAGGTTATATGCTAAGTATAGACTCATTTATATAAGAGTTTTGACAACGGGCGATTTTTACTTACATGGGAGGTAGTGGAACCAATTATTAGGATAAGATAAGGGACAAGTGTACACTCTAGTCATATCTATCTATATACAAGAGCAACAATCCGTCTTATTAGGGAAGCAGCCAAGTCAAAACAAAAACTTTACCCACTGAGGGAGGAAAATACAACGGAGGGAATTCCAAGTCCCCGTACTCTGCCCCATTTAGTCCATTTATGACACGGTGGGAAAAAATATAGGTTATTCTTTCACCATCTTAGAAAGTAAATTTATGATCCATAGACTGCATAATCCTCTAATTTCTCACAACTTTTCTCTAATAAAATCTGCATTTCTATTAATCTTAATACTCCTCAAGATATGTAATGAACAAATTGGAGCTCAGCAACCTATACAGGCACTAGCATATTCCATCCAGAATATATCTATGCTCACTACTCTCTAACAGCAATGCTAAAGAAATGAGACATATGCTGTACTGACTACTCACTATCATTCCATGTACAATGATGTTCTTTTAGGGTAATTATAACATTTTGAAAATTACTGTAATTACCCTAATAGGTTGTTGATACAAATAAATAGAGAAGTTTTATTTCTTTCTGTATACTGTAACATTATTCTGTTTCCCTCAATACACCATAAGCAAAGAACGAACAAGTGCCAAACTATACATGTACTTTATTGCTTCAACAGAGTACTCCACTTTCCTATTGGATGATGGTACTCCAGCTCTAACCTTAAGAACCATTGGTGGAATCATTGATATCCATGTCTTTCTTGGACCTACACCTGAAGAGACTAATGTCCAATATGCAACTGTAAGTATGTACCATATACAGGGGACCACAGCAGCCGAGATGTTAAAGTACTCAAATTGAACGTTGAGAGACCTGCGATCATGACCGCTGTGGCGGTGATAGAAAGGGCATCCAACCTTCATTCCCCAGCCAAACTATGTTGGTGTCCACCCCCATAATGGGAGCTAATAGTGAAACATAAAATGAGGATTATAAAGTATGAACCACTATACAGGCAGCCCGATGTTCGACTTTTAGGTGGAAGTGGTCATTAGTTGAAAAATGTATATATTACTTAGGTATTCATTATGCAGTACAGTATAGTGTGCTCTGCAATAAACTGTACACCAGATACTGAGTAGTACACACAAACTTACAGAATTTTGTATTTCGCAATAGACAATTTCATTTTATGACAATTGGTCACAACTTAAAATTATTTGTAAAAGCTAATGAAAAGTCTATTGTAAATAAATCACTGCAAGCTGGAATACTATTAGCCGTGGAATGTTTGTATATAATTAGAGAAAAGTTCAATGTTTCAAAATGTGAAAAAAGGTAAAGATTACCTGTTATATAGATCATTATCGCGTGTCATCTGTACCATTGAAAGTATATTTATTTCCAGGATTTCCTAAATTTCAAATATTATATAAAGCATATCTTAACAACTAAGCATAACTTTCTATAATATTTTTTCTAATATTATACATATTAAACAATGGACGGCAAGTGTGTCATTTTTCTACCATATTTTTTTACATTTCCTCTGTAGATGATGGGCTATCCTGCCTTCCCACCATACTGGTCTCTTGGATTTCATCTTTCTAGATGGGGTTACAACTCAACCACTGGTGTAAGGGAAGCCAGAGAAAGAATGAAAGCAATGGGCATTCCACAGGTATGCATATATAGTATTATTCCTTCAATTCTTTAATACAGTTCAGTAAAAACATGAAGCTATAGTAAACATGTTAATAAACTCTACTCTATAATATGAATTATTTTAAATCTTATTCAGTTTTTCCAAATTTTTTATTTAGGACAATAGAATATGGACTGTTTATTCACAACAGTTCAACAGAAGTAACCTTAAACGTGGGCTACTCTTTAATCACTGATGGGTAAGTCATGTAACTTAAAAAAAAAAAAAAAAAAAAAAAAAAAGTAGGGGCATGTCTCCTGGAGCCAGAGGAGGGTCTGAGGAACAAGTTTGTCAGGTGTTTGAGCTTTGGGGAACCATGACTCTGCTATTAAATAAAGTGCACTGACAATAAATATATAAGAACAAGACAAAATAAGAAAACATACAGGTCACTCAGTGACAGCTATAGCATAAGCGGTAGAATGCTCAACTCAAACTGTAACGGATCTGGAGTTGAGCTCACATTAGGGTGATGGGAGGGGCGTCCAGCCTTAATTGTGTCCACCCATGAATGGGGACTAATATTGACACAAAATGTAAAAAAACATTACATGTAGGTCATCCGGCATCCTATAGGAGCCATATATAGAGATCATTCGCCATTAAAGGGTTAAGAAAATGTATTTATTGAGCAATCAAACTAATTTTCCAATAACACAGGATGTGCAAACAATGGATATTGACTACATGTACAGACAGAGGGACTTCACTTATGATCCAACCAACTGGGCAGACATGCCAGATCTGATACAAGAACTCCACAATGACAATTTGAGAGTAACTCTTATTTTGGTAAGTATTATGAATCTACAGTCATTCTGCAACATCCAAAGTTCACTGGGGAAAAATATGTCAAAGATCATATGAGGTAATAAAATGTGTCAATATAAAAATTTTTGAGAGTATTTCATATTCACCTCCTCAGGACTGAAAATAATATGAGAGAAAATTTTGGAATGAATTTCACGACCATTTCGTCATACTAATTCCTACAAATAATACTTTTCCCTAGGACCCAGCATTAGTCATTGACTTTGACAACTATCCACCTGCTCAGAGAGGTAAGGATGCAGATGTGTTCATCAAATGGTCTGACAAAGCATTGGTTCCAGCTGATCAGGAACCTGGAACAGACGATTACATGGTTGGTTACGTGTGGCCCGACAACAAGACCATTTTTCCTGATTTCCTGAATCCTGATGCTCAAGCTTGGTGGATCAATGAACTAAAGTTATTCCACGATGTAAGGAAATAAATTAGAACACAGGCACAGGGTGGGAGGGTAATGAAAAGGGGTTATTACAGCCTTTTGCAATAAGGTCCGAACAAGGTACAAAACATTGAAATACTATACTGGAAAGAAGCTTGTTAAAAAGTTCAGCATTTATATTTTTTTTTATTTTTATGTTCTAATATACATCTGAAATAATCTTTCATTAGATTTTGGCTTACGACTCCATCTGGATTGATATGAATGAGCCTGCAAACTTTGGCACCAACCTCGACAAACCCTGGAACTGGCCACCAGAGCTAGAGCCTTGGAGTCTCAAATGCCCAGACAATGCACTAGACTCACCTCCTTATCCTACAAAAATGATTCGAGTGGGAGACAATAACAGCAACAAAATCAGGTAATACTCTATACAGTTCTTGTATAACATATTCTAAAAATACATTCAGGTATTAAAGTCATGAGTTGATTTACAATCAAGTTCAATTCCAACAGACCTGTCATAACTCGAACCATTAAATCAGTGAAAATATAGTGGTATAGAACCGAAAAAACACCCTTTCATATTTTCAAGATGCCTAAAATCCCATTCTGTTTCCTACTATAATTACAGTGAGTATGAAATTTGTTATATTTCCTCTAATTCACAGTGACCACACAATCTGCATGTCAGCCAATCAGACAGATGGAACAACAACTTATCTGCATTATGACGTACACAGTCTATACGGATGGAGCGAGACAGTGGCCACATTCCAGTGAGTACTAGGTCATGGCTTTTTTTAACTACACCATAGCCTTAATTAAAGTAAGCCAGCAAAATTAGTAAAATTCTGTACAGAATTCTAAATATATTCAAAACCAATAAACTGCCTTTTATTATTAATTAGGGGATTACTAGAGATCTTCCCTGGTACCCGACCTGTTGTCCTCTCACGATCGACCTTCCCTGGATCTGGTCAATATGCAGTCCACTGGCTAGGTGATAACAGTGCTGACTGGGAACATATGCATATGTCAATTGTAGGTGAGTAAGTGGGTCAAAATGATTAATAAATACTGTATATTATTCCCCTCAAAAATATTTTTGTTAACTCTCTAAATCAATTTATCAGCCTGAAGGCATTTTGACCTGCAGATGAAAACATTGCATAGCCTACATGAACGCAATACATAATGGTTTATTCAGTCCTGAAACAACGTACTAAACACTCTCAAAAGTGTTTCATGAATAAACCATAACTACACTGTATATTAAATATCAATTTAACTTCATTTCAAAAGCAATTAAAATTTACTAATGGTTCCTTTCAATCCTAGGAATGCTCGATTTCAATATGTTTGGGCTGCCAATGGTTGGGGCCGATGTGTGTGGGTTCTTTAATGAGCCAGATATGGAAATGTGTGCACGATGGATGGAGTTAGGTGCCTTCTATCCCTTCAGGTAAATTCTGGAGGACTGTAACTTTACATCTATAATTATACAGCTATAATACACAGTAACAAAATCAAGTAACTTTACTATCTTATTAAAACTATAGATTGACAAGAAATTATAAAATATGAGGAATTCAGATTTACAGTACTACCGTTTACCTCTTGGAAATGAGATGTGGAGATTATCGCTGATACTCAACTCTCTCCAAAACATATTTCTTTTAAGGAATAATTTTCATTCACTCGTAAGAAGGCAGAAACAACAAAAGGAGGGAAACTTTAAGGAAAAATTACTTCCATTTCTCGTACCATAAACAGTGGTTCACGGTCACACTTATAAATGCCATATGTAGTAAAAAAAAAAAAAAAGCCATAAAGCTATCCTCAATGTTAAATTCTATATTCGGGTCTCAGGTTTCCCTTGTTAGCCCATGATAGGCGCTGATATTTTTTTATATATTTTCTTTAAAGAGTATCCAAAAGACTTCAGATACTGAAGCTCTAGTGGATGAAGAGCAGAATATGTTTATGAAGAGATTTTCTATCAACCCAATTCTAACATATCAAAAGAATGAATCTCACATTTTAAACTCATTAAAGCATAACTTAATGCAAGATAGAATGAATGAAAGTTAACGAAAGACTGAAGAAATTATTTAAAACTCAAAATACACTGACAATAATCAATGTTCACAGCCGAAACCACAATACACTGGGAATGCAAGATCAAGATCCAGGTGTCTGGCCAGAGGTTGGTGCAATATCCAGAGATACACTTCTCCTGAGATACAAATATCTACCTTTCTTATACTCTCTCTTCCACAAGGTAAGTGCAAAAGCCAAGAAATTCCTTATTCATATCAATTAATGAGAAGTGATATACAGTACAGTATATGGCTTTTCTATAAAAAAAAATTATTTACTAATTGGTTTTCAAGTCAATGTCAATTGAGAGAGAAAGTAAGTCATACTTAGGAAAGGGAACATTCTGATGAAGACCAAGTCCAGAAAACATGTCAGGCTGGCACTGGCAAATGCAACTGTTACAGCCAATTCTATGCTTTAATGGTTCATTTGAGCCTATATGGACCAGAGCTAAAGATGACAAAAGTTTTTTTGGCTATTCAAGCGGCAATTAATTTTTCTATCATCTTTGCCATAAATATTTTTGGGATTGTAAGGCAATAGTTACAGCAATATGAAGACAATCTTTATGAATATAGATGGTTTACTATTGACTTTAATATTAATAGCATGGACAACTGATTACAACTAAAATATGTTTCGTAGTCAGAGAAAAAAAATATAAAATGCATCATTTTTAGTAATAGTATTCATAGTGTAAAATTCAAACAATTTCCTTCCTAAAGTTTCAAGTCATACAGATTTATCATTGAGTATAAAAATGGAACCGAAAAAGAGACGGGGAGCTACAAGCATAGAGCTCTTATCCGTAAGCACACTTAGGCAATTACTTGAAAAGAGCCTTGAAAAAAATAGACGAAAGTAAATGTTTATTTTCACATCCCCGAGCAAGCTTGCCAGGATTGTCCTTTTTACAGAAATGTCCATTTTTTATTGGGTGTCCTTTTTGGACTTCCTGGCAATCCTGGTACTAATGGGCATATATGAGGAAAAAAGAATACACCTGGTAAACTTGCCCTCGGGTGAAATTAAAATACACCGTTGAAAAGATATCTAAAAATTAAAAATAAAAAGTCAGATATCAACTAGTTTTTTAACTGGTGGTGAAATAACTTAACCTAACTCAGCCCGACTAATAGTTATATAAATTTCAGCTTTTTTTTTTTTAATGGGGGTGTGAAAGTGAACACATACGCAAGTCATTTGTGAGTTTTGGTATTATTTGCTTATAATGGCTGCAAAATCTTCTGTGATGAAGTCGAGGTCAAATAGGGGTATGATACAGAGCTGTTTGGCATACTTTCAATTTATTCATAAGTTATAAGGTCATGGCAATTTTGAACGTTATATCTGCATTGCACATATGCAAGAAAGATTGGCTAAAGTGGATTATTCAATTTCCGAATGACATATACTAGTAACAATTGAGAAAACTTCTAATTAATGCTCTTCATGTTTTAAAGGTTAGTGGTAAGAATTATTTACCAAGAAAAATCGCAAATCGTTCATTGACTGGGTAAAGAAATATTCTCTTTATAGGCACATATGCATGGCAATTCTGTTGTTCGCCCACTTCTGAATGTATTTCCAAATGACCTGACTGCACGTGACGTGGATGACCAGTTCTTCTGGGGCTCTAGTTTGATGATAGCGCCTGTTATCACCCAAGGAGCTACATCCAGGGATGTTTATTTCCCTGAGGTACGTAATGCATTTTTCATACGAATGGGGCATAACATCTCATGTTGCAAATAAAGATCGAGAAAGAGAGACCATTAATAACACTCCAATGCTTTTGTATTACATCAGCCTCTTGTATGATGGTGTCTGGCATAGATGAAAATTTTCATCAAATATTTTCTGCTAGTACCACTCGGCAATCAAGCCATAAAAAAAAGCCACCAAATTAAGAAGAAAACATACTGGCTGACACTGCTAATTATCCTTTCTAGGGTCTATGGTATGAGTTGAGATATGGAGTTCTAACAGCAACAGGTCCAATAACACAGACTGTTAATGCTCCCATGGAATTCATTCCTCTCTTTATTCGAGGTGGCGCTATTTTACCATGGCAAGAACCAGCTGAAAACACTGAACTCAGGTGATACCATGTTTTTTCCTTTGTTATTTATATTGTCCCTTGTCTTAGGAAGAGAAAGAACTCTATTCCCTGGACGTCGTAAAAGTAGACTAAATGCGACAGGAAGGGAAGACCTGGCAACCCCTTCTTTTTATGAGTTTATTCTTGCCATAAAACAGCTGATAGCATAAGCGAGGTTGGACAAGGTATAATGAAACTGTAGATTCCCTTCTGAGCTCAGTTGTATGTAACCATGTTGGCTACAAAGGAATACTTTATATCATTTTGAACAAAGAAAAAAGATTTCCTGGTGGCTGATAAAAGTCCGCAAATCTGCTGATATCTCTGTTCACTTATTTTCACAGTAAGATGAACGCCTATGGTTTAACAATGGCCCTAGACGCTACAGGCACTGCTTCAGGGGAAATTTTCTGGGATGGTGGAGATGGGGAGCACGTCATGAGCGAAGCCTACATGAGCCACTTAAACTTTGCAGCGGTAACTACATATTCCTATCGCTAAGTTTACAATTATTATTAATATTGCTATTATCATTATTATTACTATAATTACCAATACTAGAAATAGTATTTAGTAAGAGTAGCAGCAATATTACCAGCAATAATGGTAGGTGCTGTGTATGCCATTATTGAACATATATAACCTTTTCTAATATCCATTGATTTGCAGAATGCATTAAACATGACCATCATGCATGGAGAAACAGCTGTAAGTGGACTGAACCTGGAGACAATATCAATATATGGTTATCCAAGCGATCCGACCACAATCACAGTCAACGGCGATGCCACGGGAGTATCTTGGTTCTTCGACAATGTCATTAAAGTACTGGAAGTCTATTTAAACGTGCCACTCAGTCAAAATTTTATCATTAATTTTAACTAATATATATATAGTTTATTCTTACTTTCATAATATTTCCATTCCATTAAAGAATTGACACAAGTCCAGTCTTTCTATTTTTGTTATCCTATTTTCTAGTATTCTGTATACAATAGCCAGACTTCACATCATAATGGGTATGGCTGAGTAAAACCAAAATCTTGACTCTCTATAGGAGAAAAATACAGAGGAGGGGATTCCCAGTCTCCTCGCTCCTCCCCATATACTCGACTATAACAACACACAGAGGAACAAAGGAACTTACAATACAATAATAGAATTTTCCATTTATAAGAAAAAAAAGGGGGGGAGAGAGAAAATTAATAACATATCTTGCAAGCTAACCCTAAAGTTAAAAAAGTATAAATCCAAATTCCAATTGAAATTAATATTCCTCGTTTTATGAGTCGCCATCAGTCCCAATAATAGGGAAGGACACAGAGCGTGGCTAGGGAATTATGGCTGGATGCCCTTCCCAACATGCCATGGTGAGCTCGGAAGAAGGGTTGTCAACTTCGGAGTCAAGAGCTCTGACAGCTCAGTTACTATGGTCCCCATGCACAAAAGAATTTTCAATGCATACATAAAATAGGAGAGCCACAATGAACTAATTTATGTGAAAAAAAGTACAAGTAACATCATGCCGTAACACATTTGTAGGTGCTGGGTTCAAGAAGAAGTGGGACTTGACTTTACACAAAATAGTAAATTAAATAAATAATTTATAAAAAACTAACTAAACCTAACCTTACTTAAACTAACCTAACCTAACTAGAGAATTAGGAGCTAAAAATTTCAGGTCACAATTCTTCACGAGCTTGAAATGCTCTAAAAAGAATGTGAAATATGTTATAATAATACTGCAGTTATCTAGAAATTCCCTAATCTTAATAATTATATGCTACAATGTTATAAAATATCATTTGCATCTGAATATATTTCTGTAGCTACAACTGTGATGAGAATGCACATAAACATCATAATTTGATGTATCAAACGATAAATAGCCAGTGGCACAGTACTACACAACAATAATGCAAGGATAAACTTAACAGAACAGGGCTTTCAGCAAAATATCAAATGCAACTGTATATATATTCTTGTATAGATTATTCCCACAAGAATTTATCGTTAACTGAATTTTCTATATGGACTGCAGATAGTTATTTACATTCCTAAAAATTCATTAAGAAACTTTCTCAAACTCGTTTTTTAAGTATTTTATTTAACCTGGGAGTTTTAAGGACCTGGGAATGGTTTGTAAATTACCCGGTTTGATTCTAATTCACCTAGTTTAAGTACAGTATATCTTGAAAAAGTAATCATTCACATGTTATACAAACCTTACCTTGAACGGGTAAGAAATTTGTTATATTCAGCCTGTAGCTGTTCAAACAAATGGTTGGAGTTAATGGAATCTTTTGCCTTTCAAAAGCCTAGTAAAACAAGCACTTTGAGCCTCAAGTGACCTATGCACTGATATGTGTTTACCTAATTGCTGACCTAATTGTGCTTGCAAGAAAGTGACCATAAGGCATAAGCAGATAACTCCCCGTCTCATGATATATTAATACAGAACGTGAGATGGGATTAGTCAGTCATGAGAAAAGTTAGTGTTGCCCTCTTGCTAGTGTGCCAGTCGTAGCAATAGAAGTCTTGTTCAGTACAAAAGGAACTGCAAGGCCTGGCCAATTTTCTAATATAAATAAGAATTTGACATAATAATCTGCACCAACCAGTATTTCTTGCATATCAATTATTTCAAACATCTTTTATGCGAAACATAACCTTCAAAACTGCCATAGATAAATTAACTGCATCAAACAACTCTCTATTATATCTCAACTTCATCATATGAGATATGGAAGCCATTATAAACAATTAATACCAGTAGCTTACAAAAGACTTGCATTGATGTTAATTTTCTCACTTCCAGTTTGGAAAAATATTTTATGAAACTTACTATAATATTTGGTCATGTTGGGTTAGCTTAGATAAGTTATTTCGCCCAAGCTCAAAAACAAGCTGATAACTGATATTTATGTTTCAGTTTTCAGTTATTTTATCAAATGGTTTGTGTTTTAATTTAACTTTATAGAGGTGCGAAAGAAAATATTTACCCAGATTTGTGATTTACCATTGCTCAAGGCTTCCTCGCACATGGAAGGAGTCTAATACCTTACCAGCAATATCCTCATTACACTCCAAAAACACATTACTAACTTTCAGTTCAGTTCCGGTTTTATGTCACGGACTCCCTTTTCTACCAAGGTTTAGGACGGTTGCCTTCTTGCGAAGGACTTGTTTTGGCACATGTAATCGTTACCCTGAGTGCATGCCCTTGCTAACCTCAGACCGTGACGGGGCGTGAACCCTCGACCTGACGCCTCAAAGTCACGGATGCTACCGCTTGAGCCACGGTGACTACTATTAGTAACTTTCTGTATGGTTTTCTAACTCAAAGTAAAAAAGAAAAATACAGAAAACGGCCTCCTATGGATTACAGTATACCCCATTTAATTACAACCTAACCTTTCCTAACTTATTGCAATAATGTATGGCCGATATCATTTACTGTAATGGATGAAAATTAGCAGAAGGGTCTGTCCTTTCATTTCTCCCTCTCTCTTTATTTCATTTTCGATCTTTTCGTCCCAAATCTGATTTCCATTCTATTTCCACTCCCTTTTCTGTGATGACACCGACACTGAGTTTCCTATGCCATTTTACACCGACACTGAGCTTTCTCCTCCCTTTTCTATCTCATTCTAAAAAAAAAAAGTCTGGCCATATTTTCCCAATCTAAGCATTTTTATAAGCTATAGGCCAAGTCCAGAATAAATAGTGAACATAAATTTCAAAAATCCAAAAACGCTGATAACATTCAGAAGGAAGTACTGCAATAAAAACATACAATATGGTTAAAATTCGTTTTATATAAGTTTTTATTTTGGGGCTTCGCCATTTTTTTCTAATATGCTTAGATGTGATTTGAATGAATCTGATAATTGTGTTTCTCGGATATAAGATTTTTTAGAGTTAGGGTCGATATTGGTGGGTACTTAAATAACCTAATCTAACTAACCTAACAAAAGCTAATCTAACCCAACCAACATAACTTAATTAGAAGCTTTACATACAATAAATGGGTGAATTTAGGTATTTCTACAGTGGCTATGCACATTTCAGGAAGTGGTGGCAATGCCGATTTCTTGGGTAGGCTAAAGAAGAGGTGCATAAAACAAATTTTAACTTATATAACTTCAAATTTCTATTTTCATTTAAAATATTTTGAGTAAAATTGTTAACAACGACATTTCATTTAAATTGACTCGTTTAACTCATAAAGGGTTTCATGGTATATCTTCAATTTTTGGACCCAATCTAAGTATCCTAAAGTATATGGAACAGTAAATAAAACGAATCTTAACCATTAATAGGTAACTCTTACCTGGGTCTTAAATAAGAAGACACTGATCCTGCACAAGTTGCTGATTGCTTGGGAAAAAAATATAATAAAAATGTAGTTATATCTACACATGTGTGCTTTACAGTCATAAAAAAAGGACAGTAAGTTCCAGTACACTTCACGTCATCACCAGAGTTCGATCTTTCGCTTCATAGGTTTAATATGGAAAATAAAACTACACTTCTCTTGTCCTCTGCCCTTAGGAACTGATCAGGTCAGTATTTTCAACTAGTTTCTAAATTTGTAATTTACACTTGTCAGAGTATGATGTAATATTATAAACCTGACGGGGCTTCGTCTTCCTCTTCTTCTGTGGATGTGACACGAACCTTGGTCTATTCATGGGATCCACTGCCAACACTGTCCAAAGGACAGTAAAAGTACGTAGAAATACTATGAGAGCAATAGTCGTGAACGGTGGACAAGAAGCACGCGAAATGCTATAAATACACAATTATATCTGCCGAAAAAACAAATTTCATTGAAGACGAAGCAATCTTATATAATGTCTGAAAGTTATCAGACCTAAACTGTTCAAATTGGGAAGTCCTAAGAAGAGCAAGGTATGGTGAAAAAGCACCGATTTTCTTAATAATAATGACAGAGAAGGAAAAAAATGCTCAAATGTCTATGGGATATTTCAATAACTACAATTTCGATCTGGCATATTTTAGCATACTTGATGACCAGCTTTCCACTCTGAAGAAAAAATACGAGAAGTAACCAAGCTTCAGAACCGTCAATGGATCACATACTGCCATGCTAAGTGAGGACACAGAGGGGAGACAAAGGCCTCTCCAGTTAACACGAGCGCAGGATCATTCCCAGAGATGCCATAATGGACAATACATAATAACAAAATTACATTCCATAAGACAAACTAAAACACGACAGCTAAAAGCATACATTTTGGATACAAACATTCATCATTTTTTGTGTATTTATTGCAAGACGTTAATTACATAAATAAAGTATGCATAAGGGATCCATATGGACAGTAAATGTACAAAATTTGTGTACGATTATTGCTAAATTGCCACTATTTTCAAAAATATCCAAAATATAAGTTGATATCTGCAAAGCAGTTATACCGTAAATTATTCATAGACCATATTTGTAGGTATAATTACAACTGTATTCCTATTAAATCTGATAATAACGTATCCAACTATAAAAGCTTATAAAATCAGCTCGAATAAATCCACATCGTTAATAGTGTCGTTTGTAGAGCAGCAGTTTTATCCTAAGATTGTTCATCTCATCGTTTTGCGTATCCAGTTCGTATATCGAAGTTGTAACTAGTAATCAGCTGTTGACCAATCCAGTCCAGTGCTCGGCTAATTGAGGCGTAAACTCCGGGCAAACCTTCTTGTCCACAGCCAATTCCCCAGGCGACAATACCAGCCTAATGAATATATCAATGAGTATATAAATAAACAAAATCCTATTATGTTAAACACTTCAATATAAAAACCAAACAGGTGGGTTTTTTACCTGTACATACGACAGAATAAACACGTAAAGCATGGCTTTCCAACCTGGGGCACGCAAAGGGTCTGTCAAGGGGTACGCCCCTCCCCACGGGTCGTTAAGGGTATTAAAGAGACTTTCCAGATGTGTCTGAAGTTAATTTAAAGCTAATTAGAGACCCTTTCCATACAGATGTTGCTTCTGTTAATAATGCCATTCAGGAAGAGTTTATTGACTTTGTGAATTACTACAGTGCTTGTGATCTCTATAAGAATTTTTTAGTCAAGTTCTGGTGTGAAATAAGTAATTCATATCCACATGCCGCAGAGGAGCCTCTTCGCTCTCTGTTACTTTTCCCATCAACATATTTGTGTGATACTGGGTTTTCCAGCTTACTGTCAAAACTAAGATCTCGACTGAATGCGAAAGCCGACCTTCGATGTGCTCTAGCTAAAACTGCTCCTCGGCTGACTAGACTAGTTGAGGAAAAGCAGTTCCAGCCAACTCATGAATTCCCTTTGCAGCAGATGCAATGATAACGTAGTGGTTTTTTTTTTTCAGCTCTTTCCTTAACCATGAAATTTATACTGCACAGTCAAAGATTTGTGAATTTTTTTCTTCAATTTCCAATGAAACTGTTTGTGCTCACTATATTTATGGTAGGCCGGTTATGTAGTTAATTCACTTCAGTATATACAAATATACACAAGGGAATGTTTTCAGGTTTTTTTTTCACTTATCACAAAGGAAAGGGGGTTTATGGCTTACATAAAGAATACCCGAAAAGGTACGTGGGAGGAAAAGGTTGAAAACCCCTGACATAAAGGATACTTCCTCCGGGATCCCCCCCCCCTCAGTCGTAAAAGTCAACTACATGGGGTGTATCAGGAGGACTGGATATCCCTTCCTTATTTTCTTCCCACCAAGAGTGAAATCCTTTGCATTGGCTAAGTCACTCTCCTTATAAAAGGGATTATTCCATTTGTATACAAAGGATATAGACTTAGGCCCGATTTCTTAAACCGTGTAAGCCTAGGATACCATATTGTTAGTTAGCTAGACACACACAAATGAATTTCATAAACGCCCCTGACGCGGTTCTGTGTATGACTAGGACCCCGTACGGGATCCTAGCCATACACAGAACCGCGTCAGGTGCGTTTATGAAATCCATTTGTGTGTCTAGCTAACTCAGAATATGGTATCCTAGGTTTACACTGTTTAAGAAATTGGGCCTTAGTTTCTTAGGTCTCCTTTTCCAGAACAGAATAGACACCTAGTTATTTACCTGTACGTAGTGTCCCGGATCATTTTTCCTTGGACAGATTAAGGGCGACCCACCATCCCCTGTGCAAGTGTCAACACCTCCACCACCAGCACACATGAAACTCTGGTGGAGAGTGAAGGTTGGACCGAGTCTTGTTGTACGAAGGGCATTTTGGCAGGCCTGATGATTGACTGCGGGTAACTCCAGTGCTTTCATTATCTGAAAAAGAAAATAAAAACACAATAAGCTGTGAGAATATTATCTGCATTCAAAGCATCTAAACATATCCTGGTGCTTTACATTTTACTACTACTACTACTACTACTACTACTAATAATAATAATAATAATAATAATAATGAATAATAATAATAATAATAATAATAATAATAATAATAATAATAATAATAATAATAATAATAATAAACATTATTATTATTGGTCTCGAAACCCACTAGTGAATCCTGAATGAAAAGAAAACTGAAATATCCCTTATAAGAAGACGATAGAGCTAGGAAAGAAGAACAATATCATTCACATAAGAGACTTAAGATGTAAATGCCAAATCTTACCTCCGAATATTTATCTGTCTCAAAATTTGCCTTCCCCCAACCAGTACTTATACATTTATCGCCGTCAAAGTCTTCAAACGGAGTAGGAAGGCATATCAAGCCCACAGTTAGGCCGATTTCCGCTGGCCTTTCAAGGAACAAGAGAGCCACGTCGTACTCCAGACGGTTTGCAACGTAATTACTATGAATGGCAATTCTTTGGACCCTAATATCCTGGTGAGGGATTGGCTCTGTGGGGAGCCTGAAATTCCATTCACCAAGACGGACAGCAAGTTGTGAGGCCTGTTTGCTGTTGCAATGAGATCAAACATTGTGGTTATATCATTAAGAGGACGTATAATATAGCCAAGGTATATGTATGTATAATATAACATAAATAAAGGAGATACTACCATAATGCATGATGAGGGGAAAAATGCCCCTAGTATGAGGCCTCATTTGTATTACAACTCTCTAAACTGTTACAGCCACAATGTCTCTTCTGTGGTGCAGAATCAAAGAAAAGAAAATACTGTACACTTTGTGTAAGGACTCACTCTTTAACAGAATGAGCAGCAGTCATCACAACTGAACGATGAATGAGCGAACCCCCGGAAACATAGACGTTGTCTCTACCTGCTCCAGGTGCACCTGTGGCCATAACTGCAGCCATCCAGGGATATTGTCCGAACTGAGCTTGATTGTTCTGAAGAAAATAATGCAATACAGAAATGGTAAAAATATGAAAAATACGCATTTTCATCAAATGTGTCATTGTTTTTATATTCATTTTTAGATTTGTATTCTAAGTTCCCTTTCTTAAAAAAAAATATTAAAGGTATCGCATTCATATATCTCACACAATCGTTATGAACAATTTGATGTTAATGTTTGCTTTTTTTTTTTTTTCAAAACCGGGGTTTTCCTTCAGAGGTATATGTTTATCCATACTATCTTGCACTGAAAGCTGAAACTTATACAGAAACATGTACAGTATTAATTTACTCTACATTTTTAATCTTTTTTTTTTGTGTGTATTTTTTTATGAGTGTGACATGAGGACGGGCCAAAAAATAAATAAAAAATAAATAAATAAAAAAAACATATATATATATATATATATATATATATATATATATATATATATATATATATATATATATATATATATATATATATATATATATATATATATATATATACTGCCCTCATCGGGTCTAGGCACAAGGAACAATACAGTAAAGAAAAACAGAGATAGCATGTTGTGACTTGTCAGATGTGAAGGGATAATAAGAGATGTGTAACGAGTATCCAAGGATATTTGGTGTTGTTGTAAGGATAGACAAAGAACCGTTACTTATCATTAAACTGTCCTGGACAGTCCTATTTAAGTCCAAAAGACCTTCAGCTGTAGTATCGCAACTAGCAGTTGGTACCATTGGCCAACTAACTACATTTGAATATTGGTATATCAGCATTACAAAAGCTACAATTCATCATACTTACTTCGAATCCCACGAGAACAGACTGAACGCCAGTTGGTTTGAGGTGTCCACATTCTTCTGGCTCCCCAGGATTCGTTACTGGTGGAGGATTTTGTACTGGTGGAGTAGCCGTGGGGTTGATATTTATGCAGCAGACTTCAAGTGGATCGAAGCAGTTAGACCGAACGTTTACTAATGAAAGCAAATCGCCTTCTGGTGATGTCACTGCAAGAAAAGATGTAAGGGACAGCTGATAAATGATGATTTAGCTGGATGACTAAGGCTTTGAATAACCAAGTAAAAAATCCGTTAGTAATGAGACATCTATTTTTATTAAATTTTAGCTCATTTAAAACCAGTGAGATTGCAGTATCTTTAAAGTTTTCCGGCAGCTTTGGATTAGGAATCAACTACAACATAATCTAAGCAGAATGCATGCGGTCCACTGGTCAGTTAGTTTTAGATCCATTTTTTATCACTTATTGTGCAACGGACACTGGGTCTTTTCGATTGGTTAAATAATATATTACAAAGTACTTAGAAAAGTGGTTTGGAAGCTTTTTACTAATGCAGCTCATTTATTAGGTGATATTATCGCAACTAAACATTAAAAGGTATATTCCACTAGATGGGATGGGATAGGAGGTTGAAAATGTGACAACCTCAAGTGCACTCTCTTAGCCCAATTCAAGAAATCACCCCCATAAAAGGAAGAGGAGAAGGATTGGACGAAATTCACGAAATAGGGAGTCTAGAAAGGGGATAACAGAGAGGGCACACATTTGTGAATCATTATTTGCACATTTACAGTGAGTTGCCTTTTCTATATGACACTTACCAACACAGTTGTGATTTCCAACGATGCAAGCATACCACCTGTGCACCTGTCTTTCTTTCGACATGATCTTAGAAAATACCCTTCATTTTTTCTCCTTCAGGAAATATACTCTGCTTTTCATTGAAAAGGTATATAAATAAGGGCAATTTAATTACCGGTGTTTATTATTATTATTATTATTATTATTATTATTATTATTATTATTATTATTATTATTATTATTATCTGACTTATGTTCTACACTTATGGCTATAAAAAAGCAGAAGCTTGCTTGCTGACTTCGGCAAATCGCGCTCACCGTTTTTAACTACTAAAGCCAGTTTAAATTCGGGATAACAAGTTTTGTGATTTATATTAGAGAGGTTTACTTGAAGCAGTAGCTAAGTATCTATTTTCTTTTATTATCGGTCTTCCTCTTGACTTCTGTATAGTTTTGTCCTTCTTCTAAGATATTTTTTCGTGTTTTTTCTTTATATTTATATTAAAACGTTAGAATTTCCCGTGATTGTGTATTCTAATATAGTTTTAATGCTATTCTCAGAAGATATTACGTACTGTACGTCTATTCTCTATTGTGATTTCTTCTCATTTTTATTTGAAGTGTTGGCCTTCATCAACACCTTGATGGCATTTATTTTTCTATTAAGTTGCTGTAACCTTGCTAGTATTGATAGAATAATATAGTAATGAAAAAAAAAGAAGAAGAAGAAGGCGAACGACTGTGAAAATGGTTCGTTAGACAAATCTTGATTTTAAAAAAAAAATACTCCTTTTCGTCCATTCCACCACGTGGAGGCAGGCGACAGGGCAGAATGCTTATAGCTAACAGTTTGTTTACTATCTATGGTTGGTTTTGACCTCAATTCTAACGGCCAGGTGTCCTCCTTTGCTCTTTTCCTGGCTTAGGGCGGGCGCAACGTCGAACTGGCTCGCCCTTCAAGTAACTGAATTGCAGCATTAGCTACTCCAGTTTGCTTATAGCATTTCCTGCGACAGGTTCTTTATTTATATATTTAGTTATTTCCAGTAATTGCTCTCTTATTTATTTAATCCACTGATTTCCAGTAACTGGTCTCTTATATAATTATTTATTTATATGAATTACAAGTTCCGTGAATAAGCTTTAAATGAGATTTTTGAAGTGACTTAGCTGACAAAAGCTGTTCACAATACCGCCACTTCCCCAACGGCTAGATGACTTATGTAAATATTTTTTATTTTCATCTCAAAGCAGGAGAGACTGCATCTGCCGACCATTAGTACTTTATCTCAGTGTTAAATCACGGTAATAGTTATCTAAATGCTCTACATTATGTATGAAAACAGGGTTTTTAATGAGGATAACGCTTTTTTTTTATGATTGTGACACCAGGACGAGCAAAAAGAAAAATAAATCTGCCCTCGTCGGCCCTGGGTACGAAGAAAACAAAAAATAAAGAGCAACAGAGATGGCAAGTGTTGTGACTTCTCAGATGTGAAAGGATAGTAAGAGATGTGTAACGAATATCCAAGAATATTCGGCGTCGATGTAGGCATAGAAAAAGAACCGCAACTGAAGAAAGACTTATCATCGAACTGTTCTGGACAGTCCTATTTAACTCCAAAAGACCTTCCAGATGTAGCATTGCAACGGGCGGCTGATGCCATGGGCCAACCTTATTCAATAATCAAGGCTCACTTTCGGTCAGTTTTCAACTTATGTTTTTCAAATTTATGGTTTTTCTTAGATCTCAGTTCTGAATCAATTCATCTTTTGTGTCACAATTAGTCCCCCCAGGAATAGGGGTGGACACGAACCTAATTGGGGGTAAGATGTTAAGGGTTCGACACATCCCTGCCTGCTCTGCAATTGAGGTACAGCGACCCTTGCTCATTTATTATATCTAACGAATATAGACGAAGATTTAAAAAAAAGATGAAAAAGATTTTAAAACTTTTGAAGATTCTGCTGGCAGGATTTTATTTTTTTCAATCTTCACGATCATAAGACAATTATCAAAAGCAATTACATATATTCATAATTGGCTCAGTCCGGTATTCGAGTCCACAGCACATTGAGGTGTCCAAGAGTGCACCAGTCGGACTGCAGCCGGTAACTATATACTTTCAATTGATGAACTCTCAGGTTGGTGTAGATTCGAATAGTGGTCAGGGGCATTTATGGGCATACCTTATTTACGCCTTAAAGAACCACAAACTAATTAGGTTAGATTGTTAGGATAAGGTAGGTTATGTTAAGTTAGATTAATGTTTGATCTAAACTACAATAACCTAACCTAACCTAATCTAATAATTTACAGGATTATCTAATCCATTGGGGTCACTAATTTTTACCTGATCAGTCTTCATTTTAATATGAGTAAATTATATATTTAAACAATATGGAATTGCCTGGATTCAATCCAAGTGAGGATCTCTCTCCTCTCTCTCTCTCTCTCTCTCTCTCTTCTCTCTCTTTTCTCTCTCTCTCTCTCCTCCTTCTCCAGTGTCCTGTTTTTCATCAAGAGTAGGGCAAAAATGCATACCTTCTCCGAGTTCCCCTGCGTGTAGTAAAATTCAAATGAATGGGACGGAACGAAGGGATTAGTAATCCCCTCCTTTGAATTTTCCACTCTCAAAAAGTCAAGGTATTTCCACTGACTCGGCCAGCCCCCTTACAAGGGGTAGAATGGCCCCGGTATAGAATTGACAATTATATAGTAAAGCAATATATATATATATATATATATATATATATATATATATATATATATATATATATATATATATATATATATATATATATATATATATATATATATATATATATATAAGCAATTTAACATTGTGGAATAATTCAAAGGGAATTTTATGATATCTGGAGTCGACAAATGGAGGTTATTATTTTGATATATAATCAAATTAATGTCTTTGACACAAGCTACATATGCTCTTTTACACATATCTCAAAAATCATATACATGAAGACGTTTATAATTTTTCCAGCAAAAAGATGTGCTTCAGCTGGAGAGAGAGAGAGAGAGAGAGAGAGAGAGAGAGAGAGAGAGAGAGAGAGAGAGAGAGAGAGAGAGAGAGAGAGAGAGAGAGAGATAAGCAAATGATACTCCTATAAATATTTTACCTTGTTTATGTTGATTTACTGGTTGTTTTACCGTCATTTTAGATCAAAACCGCGATCAATGAATGAACTTCGTTTCTGACGACATTGAAGTGGTGGGCAGGTGGTTCCTTTACCCCCAAAAGATTCCGAACTAAAGATATTAGAGTATCTGTCATACTTGGCCCTCATCCTACGGACCCACCAAGGCCCGTCCACCCTTCTGGGTGGATATTTATAACTAACCTTGCCCTCCGGTAGAATCGCTGCACTGCCAGTTGGGAACGCAGCGACATCCTGGTCTTTCCGGGGCTGGAGACACGGGAATTTTGTTGATATCTAACGCCGAGCACGGTTGACCCATACTGCTAGCAGTGAGGCATCTGATAAAGTCATTATCATTGATATGAGAGACGTCAACACTCTGTCGTACTTTCCGGGGTCCAGAGAGCACCATTCCAAAGGCTAGTGCCATTATGAAGAGGCATTTTGTAGTCACACGCGCTGCGGACGCCATTCTGAAAAAATAAAAACAAACATTTATTTCCATTTTTTGTACAATGGCTATTCTTATACAATTTAAGAGTGACTTATAAGTAGACTTGTAATTGAATTAATAATTAAGAGGGTAATACATACAGTTAGGGTAAATATAACTTTCCTAGAAAATAATAATACTGTAATAAAGATGTTAATAATAAAGTAGTGATAACAAAACTCGATACAGGATCGTTATTATAAGAACATAAGAACATAAGAATAGAGGACACTGCAACATGCCTACTGGCACACACGAGGCAGCTCCATTTTTTAATTGTATTTTCAGCATGTCTAACCTATTCTATTCTACTCTACTTATTTATTCTATTTTTATTTTTATGATTTTTCTAATAAGCACTAACCTATTCATACCCACCCTACCTCTGTCATATGTCTATCTAATCTACATTTGAAGGTGTCTAAGGTATTGGGATGTACTATCCTACTAGGAAGCTTGTTCCATGCATCAGCTACTCAATTACCAAACCAATTTTTACCAATTTCCCTTCTGAAACTAAATTTATCAAGCTTAAATCCATTATTGCGAGTTCTGGTTTGATCATGAATTTTTAAAACTTTATTAATATCTCCCTTGTTAATCCCTTTAAACCATTTATACACTTCAATCATATCCCCCCTAACTCTTCGCCTCTCTAGAGAATGTAGATTAAGTTATTTTAATGTGTCCTCATATGGTAGATTTCTGATATTGTGTATCATCTTGGTCATTCTTCGCTGCACTCTCTCCAAGGATTCAATTTCCATTCTATAATAGGGTGACCAGAATTGCACAGCATAATCTAAATGGGGCCTAACTAATGCAAGATAGAGCTGCAAAATAACTTTTTCCGTCCTATTGCTAACGCTTCTTGAGATAAATCCTAAAATTCTGATTGCTTTATTTCTGACTGCTGTGCATTGCTCTCTTGGCTTAAGACTACTACTCACAAGAACTCCCAAATCCCTTTCACACTGAGAACTCATGATTTCATGGTTATTTAGCTTATAACTAGTATTGTCTTTTATAGTACCCATTTTAACTACTTTACATTTTTCAACATTAAATTCCATTTGCCATTTGTCCGACCATTCAGATAATCTATTTAGATCTTCCTGTAAAGCATGAATGTCTTCTTTTCCATTTATAGTTCTACCTATTTTAGTGTCGTCTGCCAATTTACTTAGGTTACTACTGATATCCGAATCCAGATCATTTAGATATACGATGAATAATAGGGGACCCAGTACCGAGCCTTGTGGTACCCCGCTAGTAACCGAGCCCCACTCTGATTTCTCTCCATTTATGCAAACCCTCTGTTTTCTGTCTTTTAACCATTGTTTGATCCATCTGAGAACAGCTCCTCCTATACCATGAGCTTCCAGCTTTTTAACTAATCTTTTGTGAGGAACTCTATCAAAAGCTTTGCTTAAATCTAGATATATTGTATCATATTCTTTGCCACAATCTACTGCCTCGTAAACTTCTGAATAAAAAGACAGTAAGTTTGTAAGGCACGAAAAACCCTTAAGAAACCCGTGTTGTGAAAGTTTTATCAGTCTGTGTAATTCTAGATGTGCCCTTATTTTATTTGCAATTATGGATTCTAGAATCTTACCCACTGTTGACGTTAAACTTACCGGCCTATAATTATTCTTTTTAACTCGTTCTCCTTTTTTAAATATTGGTACCACATCTGCCAATTTCCACTCCATGGGTACCGATCCATCATCACCATCTTTGTATTCCTTACAATTAGAATTATTAGCTCTTAACTTAGTGAACAGAGAAGGCGATATCAGTTTACATATAGAGAGGTTAGTGTTAAAGATGAATTTTTAAGATGCTCTGGAATATTGTTCCAGAGTGTTGGCCCTATAATAGTGATCATCTTTGAACCTTCATCTGTGTTTGTTCTCGGATTAAAGAGCTCACTACGCTGTCTTGTGTTGGTTCTCCTTATATCCCTGACTGTTTTTAAATCAAATAGCCAGCTAGGATTATGATGATCAAAAATTTTGAATACAAAATCATAAATAGCATAAGCGACCTTGTTTTCTGCCCGCAGCCACCCAAGTTTTTTGAGAGCTGGTGTGATGTGGTCATATTTTCTTATTCCTCCCAGGGCAACTCGAGCTGAAAATTAATAAGCTTCTGTATTCTGCTTATCTGAGTCTTAGTGGTAGCTCCCCAAACAGTTGTGCAGTAATTAATGTGACTTAGGACTAGAGATTCAACAACAATTATGCAAGTGGTAGTTTCATAATTGTCTTTTATACGTGATAAGTACATTAATGCTCCTGTAACCTTTTTGTATACTTTATCTATATGGGAATCAAACGGCATGTAGTTATCAAAGTGAATTCCTAGATTTTTTACTGTTTTTCTAGGTGTAATGATACTGCCGCAAAAATTAATTTTTGTGTTTTCTGAAATTTGTGCTATATGGAATCTTGAGCCAATTAACATGTATTGTGTTTTACTTTTGTTTATGAGTGTGACACCAGGACAGACAGACTCCGCCCTCATCAATAAAGGCCCGGGAACGAGAAAATACCAAGGCAAAGGAAAAGAAAATGGTTAAGGACAAGGCAGAGAGGAAGTAATGTCAAACAAAGGAAAACGACAGATAGAAAAAACAGTCAAAGTACAGAAGACCCACAGATACGGAGGACTAGGCTCTGAGATGACGATAGATATGCTTTTTGAAGGATGAAAGGTCATAAGAATTAGGAAAGAAAGAAGGAGGAAGAGAGTTCCAGAGTCTGGAGGTATATGGGAAAAAGCAGTCGCTGCACTGACCAATCCGCGAGCTACAAATCTCCACACAGTATCAGTGAGAAGAGGCCACTTGGCAAGTGTTATGCTGCCTTGGCAGTGGGGGAGGGATGCACCTTGCCAACTCGTCAGAGCAGCGATGGAAGTAGTAGCGATAGAAAAGAGAAAGGGAAGATACCTTACTGCAAAGAGAGAGAGAATCCAGATTAGAAGTAAGAGAAGGTCCATTAATGAGTCTGACTGCCTTAGATTCAACCCTATCAAGAAGATAAGTATAAGAATAAGCACCCCAGATGTGTGAGCAGTATTCTAAGCAAGGATGGTAAGGCCTTTATAAATATTAAGTAACTGTAAAGAGCAAAAGTACTGACGAAAACGAAACAAAACCCCCAATGTTTTGGATGAAGATTTAGAAATTTGGATTATATGATTCCTCCAAGACAAGTTAGAGGCTATATGGATTCCTAATATGTTGATAGGATTAAGAGGGTAAATTTCGTTAGTTTCGAAGACAATAGGGTTATCAGAAGGAGAAGAAGATAAAGAGATAGCCAGAAACTGTGTCCTGGAGGCGTTGAATTTAACTAAATTTTGAGTGCCCCACTCAGATACTCTCTGCAAATCGGAGTTAAGAGTAGAAGAGAGAGTGATACGAGACTGATTACGAGTAACAGATGAAGGTTGTGAAGAAAAGGCAGAGGAAAAGTGAAGGGTAGAATCATCAGCAAAGGCATGAAGAAGAGAGGAAGATGGAGACTGTAGAAGATCATTGATGAAGAGAAGGAACAGAGTAGGTGAAAGAACAGAGCCCTGTGGAACACCACTGGTAACAGAGAAAGGGGTAGATGTCGCACCATCAACAACTACTGATATAAAACGGTCAATAAGGAAACTGGAAATCAAAGAAAATAGGTAGGGAGTTTGGCCAACAGAGCCTTGTGCCACTCTGTCAAAAGCCTTAGAGATATCAAGGGCAACGACAATGTATTCCCCATAGTTCCTCAGAGATGACCATACATGAGTAAGATAGGACAGGAGATCACCAGTGGATCTTGCCTTGCGGAAGCCGTACTGGTGATTGGAGATAAGTGAATTACATTCAAGGCATTTCAAGAAGTGAGAATTGAGCAAAGTTTCGAAAACTTTAGCAATAGAGGAGGTTAAGGCAATAGGTCGGTTGTTAAAAGGAATAGAGCGGTCACCCTTCTTAGGAACAGGTTGAACTAAGGCATGCTTTCAAGATGAAGGATTGATACTGGTTGACAGAATGACGCAAAAAAGACGGCAAAGCACGGGAGCCAGTTCATCTGCAAACTCCTTAAGGAACCTTGCAGGGATACCATCGGGACCAGATGCCTTGTTTGTCTTTAGCGAGCAAAGAACCATATGAACTTTGCGTAAAGAAAGGATAAGGGAGGGCATAGGGTTAGAGAGGAGTAAAGATTGAGAAACAGGTGCGCTGGAATCGCTGATAGAAGATTTGACAGAAAAATGAGAACCAAAGAGAGTGGCTTTGTCAGTGGGAGAGCAAGCTATAGAACCATCAGAACGAATGAGAGGGGGAAAGCTTGAGTCACAGAAGTTTTTGGAAAGGTTTTTGGCTATGGACCAGAAGCATTTGTCAGTGGGAGAGGAGTTAAGGTCATCAACTTTCCTTCTTATAAAGGAAGCCTTAGACCTTCGAATCTGAGCAGTACAGTGAGTCCTAGCTACAATAAAAGCGGAGCGAGTTAATTTGGAAGAAGAGGCTTGGTAAGATTGATGTGCCCGATTCCTAGCCTGGATAGCCATGGAGCAGGCACGGTCAAACCAAGGTTTCGGGAGAGAGAAAGTTTTTGTAGAAGAGGGAATGTACGCCTCCATTCCTGCGGTCATGATCTCGGCAACTTTTAGAGCTACCTGATCAGGGTTGCGGGACCGAAAGCAGTAGTCATCCCATGGAAAGTCAAAATAGAAGTTACGCAAATTTTCATGTTGGGTACGCTCGAAGTACCAAAGGTGGTGCTTAGTAGTAAGGATTGGTGGAGGGGGGCCAAAAATGGAAGAGACTGAGATCATAGAGTGGTCAGATTTACCAAGAGGGGAAAGCACAGAATAAGAGTAGTTTAAAGGGTTAGAAATAAAAAATAGGTCAAGAGTGTTTGCTGCATGTTCGTGACGATCAGGAACACGAGTAGGATGTTTGATAATTTGATCCAGATCGTGAGTAATAGAGAAAGCAAGGGCCTCACTTCCTCCCACATCAGTGTGCAAAGAATGAAGCCACTCACTGTGGTGTACACTGAAGTCTTCAATGTAGAGAAGGCATGTGGGTGAGAAGATAGCAAGAACTCATGGCATGAGAACAGATATTCAAAGAAAGACACAAACTCGGTGGAGTTTGGAGAACAGAAGCAAAAGAAGATAGTGGTAGTGGAGAGATAGACTTTTAGCCAGAGAACATCAAAGTCAGGAGATTTAAGGTCCATGAGACTTGCAGTAGGAGTTTTAGTGTTGCAGTAGGCACAGACCCCACCTTTGGAACGAAAATGAGTATACAGATTATAGCGAGATATTTGAAATGGGTCAGTTAATTTTTGACAGAGTGTTTTCTGCTATTAAGGTTAGCTCTGAGAGATTATTAATATCACCACTAAGAAGTAGTTAAGTGTCATCTGCATATTGTATGACTAGACAGTCAGAAATGAAAGAAGATAGATCATTTACGTAATTGGAGAAGAGGATAGGACCAAGTACTAATCCCTGTGGAACACCAAATGATACATTTTTTGGCATAGAAATAATGCTCTTAAGACGGATAGATTGTTTGCGATTAGATAGATACTCTCTAATCCAGC